>JASDQU010243674.1:52380-78305 GCA_032191745.1 Picea mariana | reverse complement strand
AATTCAAAAATGAAACTATACAAAAATAATTCAACCCAACAGTGACAAACAGTGACAAACTATACGCAATGAAACTATACGCAAACCATTCCGACTCCGAATGAAACTATACGCAAACCAACAGTGACAAACTATACAAAAAAAATTCAAAAATGAAACTATACAAAAATAATTCCCCGGCAACCATATCATATCATTTCCCAATGCAAACCATATCATAAGCGAACGAAAACTATACAGTGACTCCGAATGAAACCATACGCAAACCATATCATACGCGAACGAAAATTACCTTTCCCCGGCGCTCGAAATTTCTCCACGACCGCTGCGACCTCGGCGCCCACGACCCCTGCGACCTCGACGCCCACTGCTACCACGACCTCGGAGACCACTGCTACCACCACCTCGGCGACCACTGCTACCACGACTCACAGCTAATACACCAAAACAATTTTCCAAACATTGCACAAGCGATGTGTGGAAAATATATAAAAACTCTTTCGGCCAAACAATAGTTCGATCGAAAGATAGTTCGATCGAAAGATAGTTCGGCCGAACTATGTTTCGGTCGAACACTCTTTCGACCGAAAACGTATTGCCGAAAAGAAAATATCCAGCCGAGAAAATTTCTACACGCAAATCGAGGGCACGGTTATGGCTCCATTCAATTTGATGTTTATTTTTTCGGCCGAACAATAATTCGGCCGAAAATAATATCTTTCTGCCGAAAAATATTTTTAGTTCGGCCGAAAATTTGTTTTTCGAAATTTTGGAGACCAAATTGTCATGAAAGTGTAACCCACCTTCGTGATTCCACCCATAAGTCCTTTCCCTTGAGTGGTTGACTTTCAAAAGCCAGGGGCCTTCCTTATTGCATTAGGACACCACCAATTCTATGTCCCGAGGCATCACATTCCACAATAAAGGTTTTTGAGAAGTCTGGAGTGGTCAAGATAGGAGATTGACACATCACCTATTTAAGTTGTTCAAAATCTTGAGTTGCCTCTGGAATCCATGAAAATGCATCCTTCTTAGTTAGTGTTATTAAAGGTGTTTCTATTCTTCCATTGTTCCGAAAAAACTTGTGGTAGTAACCTGTCAAACCCAAAAATCCTCTAAGATTCTTCAATGTTTTTGAAATTGGCCAGTCCATCATGGCCTTAATATTGTTAGGGTCTACCTTGACACCTTCATGAGATACAATATGACCCAAATACTCTACCTCCTTTACTCCAAAGAAACATTTGGATGGTTTGGAATATAGTTGTTTCTCCTTTAGTAGTTGTATCACCTTGTCAACATGTCACACATGATCCTCCCAAGACTTTCTATAGATTAGTATATCATCAAAAAATACTAACACAAATTTTCGAAGGAAGAGCTTGAAAATGGAATTCATCAACCCTTGGAATGTATAAGGTGCATTTGTAAGGCCAAAAGGCATGACCAAAAATTCATAATGGCCTTCATAAGTTCGGAATGGTGTTTTTGGGATATCTCCTTCCTTCATTCTGATTTGATGATACCCTGAACAGAAATCCAATTTTGTGAAATAGATTGCTCCATGTAGTTCATCTAACAATTCATCAATGACGGGAATGGGAAACTTATCTTTAATAGTGATTTTGTTGAGCTCTCTATAATCTATACACATACGCCATGAGCTATCTTTCTTGAATACCATTACCACTAGTGCAGAGTAAGAACTTTGGCTAGGTCTAATAATGCCAGCCTCTAACATTTCTTTAAACATGCACTCAATTTCACTCTTCAGGGCGTAAGGGTATCTGTATGGCTTGATGTTATGAGGAACACTCCCAGGAAATAGGTGAATTTCATGATCATGATTTCTAGTGGGTGGAAGACCTTTGGGAATATCTTCAAATACTTTGGAATGCTTATCAATGATCCTTTGGAGATCTTGAGGAATAGATGGCTGAGATGTTTGAAAATCTAGTGAGAATAGTTGTGCAATAATCCCTTGATGCCCCATTTTCAATAATTTTGTCGTGCCATTAGAGCTTATCACCTTATCGGGTTTTCCTATGATACCTCTTCACTCAATTTCTTTTCCTTCCAATGAAAATTTCATGAAAAGTTCTTGAAAATTAAAAGCCATTGTTCCTAATGATTGTGACCATTGGATTCCTAGTACAACATCTGCACCACCCATGGGTATAGCAATCATTGGACTATTAATTACATATTCCCCCATAGTAAGATTGATATTATTGCATTTTCCTGAGCAATTGATAGTTCCTCCATCTACAATCATTACTTGAAACTATGGCACTGAATATACAAAGCAATTGAGAGCTTTGGCTAATTTATAGTGAATGAAATTATGAGTACTTCCAGAATCAATTAGGACTATTACCTTTTTCTTTTTGATGTATCCTTCGATATTGAGGGTTTGAGGAGTGCTAATTCCAGCCAATGCATTACACGATATCGTGGGATTCAACTCTTCAGATGAAATTGCTTCTACATTTTCATCTTGAGATGGTTCTTGTTCTTGTTCTTCTTCCTCTTCACAATCTATGTAGAATAATTTCTTCTCACCACACTTATGTCCCTTACTGTACTTGCTATCACAATTAAATCATAAACCTTTTGATTTTCTTTCCTCCAATTGCTGAGGTGTCAACCTTGTAGGTTGAGGTGTTTTAGAAGAAGGAGCATTGTTCTCTCTATAGATGTTAGGATTGGTCCTTCTAGTAGCCATAGCCATATTTTTACTTTCAACATTCCTTTCCACCTTAAATGCATTCTCTAGTGGTTTGGGTTCCCAAAGGAAAACCTCATGTTGGATGTTATCCTTTAAATTTCCTATGAATACATCAATCAAGTGCTCATATGGAATATTGGTTACCTTTATATTCAATCTTTGGAAGTTCTCAATGTGCTCGGTAATTGAACCCTTTTGCTTGAGATTTATCAATTGGCTAAAGAAGGTATTTCTCCTTGTATCCTCATAGTGTGATATCATTTCTTCCGTGAAAGTTGTCCAAGTGACGAGTGATTTGCGAGAAAAAAACCATTGATACCATAGAAATTGATTAGGTTATAAATATAAAGAAGCAATTCATACTTTTTGTGTATGTGGCACATTATGGAGATCAAAGAATTGCTCCATCTGAAGTATCCATGTGATTGGGTCCTTGCCATCAAACTTTTTCATATCAATCTTAGGAATGTGGTTGGTCTTCAAACCAATGTTGGAGTTTCCAATTCTTGATTAACCTTCCTTGTGTCCTCGTCATGAATTTCATGGGATGCATTTTCACTTTCAGGTGTCTTCTCTGTTACGAAATTTTTCAATACTTCCATGATCTCCCGTTTTAAACCCTCCATCATCTCTTGTAGTTCATCTTTTGTTACTATATTCTTTTGTAAATCATTTATGTCCCTACGCATTTATTCACCTTCATCAAGAGTCCAAGTAGGATTGTTTGGATTCTTATTTGGTGTATAAGTTCCCTTTTTGGGTGGCATGTTGGCCAAGCATCACTTTTGAACCTTGATTTTGAGGTGGTTCTGCTAGACAATCTTTGTTTTGTTGTATCTCCCAAGTTTTGGTCCTTCTATGTATGAATATTTATTTTATATAGTTCTCTAATATTTATTCTCTACAATGCCATAGGTATGATCAAAATTGGATGTGCCAGGTGGAATTTACAATAACTTCTCCACAACTTGCTGATTTTTGGGCTTTCCAAGAGATCTCACTTGTATAGCTTTCCCCGAACAAACTAATTGATATAAAATTATGAAACTCACACCAAAAATACTACCAACTTTCCATGATACAATGAAACTAGTCCCACTCAATTTTGATATTCTAGGAAGAAGTTATGATTGTTTTACCTGGAACACCTTCTTGAGACTAGTCAATAGAAATAGTCAAATACCCTATCTTACACAGGGTGTATCTACAAATTTATGATGACCCAGAAGTTGAAACTTTTACCAAATATACCTGACTAAGTTTTGTGAATAGCCTCTAAATATCAGGGTCTGAAATGTTAGAGGAAATTTTTTATAGAGAAAATTCCGCAATGACTCAATTCAAGATGATTCCAGAACCCTATCTTGTACAGGTTGTATCTCTGAAAGTATAAGGCCTCAGGAGAAAAATTTTGAACCCAAAGTACCTTGATCCATCTGCTAAATATCCTCCCATCCATTCCTTTTGAAACATTGTAGAAAAAATATTATAGAAAAAATTCCAAGGTGTCTCAGATGTAGCAACAAAACCCCAAGACCTTGAGCTCTGATACCATATGTTAAGAACCAAATATCAATAAAGCATAGAAAAACCTCATAAAAAGTACTCAATGCCTTGAAAAAGAGATAATTTCAGATAATAATCCTCTTCAAGGTGGAAACCTCCTTTTACCCCACTTAAATGTTCAAGTGCAAGATAATTCAAAATGAAAATGTCTCCTTGGTATATGTAGGAGACTAGGAGGTATAATTACAACTAATGGCCTAAAGTCGACATAAATAAAATAAAATTACTAATATAATATGTGCCAATTAAGGGGTAATGAGCCAATATTAGGGATTAACATGTACATGCGGAAAAAATGTATAATAACCGTCATAAAAATTATCATATCTCGGGCCCAACAGATTCCAGTGGCATCAAAGTGATTCCTTGGACTCCGGATTGAGTCAGGGAGTGAATTGTATTATTTTTATGTTTCATTACTATGCACCTATGATGAATTATGGATTTTAGTATGATATATATATGGATTTTAAAACTTTTTTTGTCAATGGATGCATACTTGATGATGCTTTCTAATCCAACTAACATAAGGAGTAAAGGGGCATTGCATAGAAAACTAGATATTGAGGGAGAGGGGTGGAAACTTTCCTATCACAACATACTAGCACTCCCATCATGGCCAGAACTGTAGGTTAACAATTACCTAGTTTCATGGTCCACGATGCCATGAGGGCATATTGAGATAGTCGTTCACATAGATTTATAAGGGGCACATAATAAGGCAGGGTCCTTATTCCTTATAATCCCTTAGTCTCTCACAAGGTCAATCGAATGGAGTTTTGACTCCAAGGGGTTAGACAAGCTTCCAAAAAAATTCAAATCTAGTGTCACCCTTGGAGAACAAATTTCATCTTGAAGGGCATGTCACACATTTGAAAACCTGAGTCAATAAACATAGGTGTCCTAGAAAACACTAGAATGATTTGACCTTGAAGGATAAAATTAATTTATTTAAACAATAGAGCATTAATTATTAAAACCAAAAATGGATTTTAATAAAGGGTCTAATTGAATTGTGAAATGATTAAATATATGAAGGAAATCAGTGGTTAGGAAATAGTAAGGAAAGAACCTAAAGAATTGATAAAACACACAAGGGTGCATGAAATTGTTAGAAATAAATCCTTGTTTAAAAATAATTACAACTTGAAAGAATGGGTTTTGCATAGAATAGAATTTGAGTCAACCAACCCTATCCTAATTAAGAAGACACCTAATCCAACCCTAACTAAAATATAGTCAATTGACAACCTTTAATTAAGGGATTTGGGGAAACTGGGAGACAACTAAGAGGAAATTTAGGAACACATGGGGAATTGTGAGGAAAGGTGGATTTTAAATAAAAAAATAAAAGAGAAATTACATGTTCAACTTAGGGAGAATGTGACATTTGTTGTGGATGAATAATACTTGAAATGAATTTCTAAAAATTAATGAATTATGCATGAGGGACATATTTTCATGAGGGAGAATTTTGTAAAGAAAGGGACGTAGAAGAGAAGGGAATCAAACCCTAGGAAGGCATTGTTACACTGCTGAAATTTTGATTGACTGTGTTTTTACTTGTGAGATTTGGGACTCCAAGCTTGTGAAAAGAGTGGAAGCTCTTCCTTGCGAGGCAAGCATGGAAGCTACTGTGTTCTGGTTTTTGTGTGCTTCTCCCCTTTGCATCTCAAGGGGCTAAGGGTGAAGAAGAGTACCCCTAGTGTTGGCTAGGAGGTACCGATGAAGTCTCTATTATTAGAAAGAAAAGGAAGGGAGGGAGAAAAAGGTCTGGAAGTACATCTTCAACACACATGTTTCATTGATTTATTGTATTTATAAGATGCATCTATTTATTTTATGAGAGTATCAATACAGTATATGGATAGAGTCATTGTAGAATCATTGAAGGTTTAAATGTCAGGTGTTACGTATGCTGGAAAATAAACAATTTCTACAGTGTTATATTTTAACTTCTTCCCTGTAAATTCCATTCATTTTCGAACTCAGTACATCGGCTTGATCCTCCTTGTTTATTGAAAATTGCATATTCATATAGCTTATGGCTAAGTCTTTTTTTCATCCTTACCTGAATATGATGAGCAAAGTCTAGGAGGATTATGTTAGGACTTTTTAAATATATTGTTCGTCGACCATTTGTATTTTAGTTCCCACTGTATTCTAAGCCCTTGTTGATTTTCATTTAAAATCCAAGTCAGATATGTTGATGGGGTCACTGTTGAGAGGCATATGGATTTGAACTTGTACCATAACTCCCTGTTAAGTTTACATTGAATCAATTATGTCAAATGGTGGATTTTTGTGAAATCATTAAACCCTGGGTTATTTTTTTTCTCTGATTAGATTTCATTTTACCTGACGTCTCTAGTGGCGTGGATTTTTGTAAAAACAATTTACTTAATCTATTTACTTCTGGATTCATGGGATTCCCATTTTAGATTTTCAGAAAAAAAAAATTACTTACTTCCCATCCTGTTGTTAGCCCTTTTTCCTAAACCAATTTATGCATGTGACCAAGAGCCATAACCTAACTATATTCCCAAGGGGTGTTATTCAGGGCTCCAGATCTCTAGCATTCTGGAGATTTCTTCAACCCCAAATTCCTTTTCTCTCGAAGTGCTCACCGACTGAATCTGGTCTTGAGTTGTGTTGACCTGTATTTGTGGGTTAACTGTAGATTTTAACCTTGTACAATATTTACTACAAAAAAAAATTCAGTAAAAGAATAGATTTTAAACCGGGAAAACCAACATATTCTATATTCATTCATAGTAATACATTGTTTATAATACAATATACATATAGGAACCAGCAGAATCCAAAATCCTAACCCAATGACATGGATTAGTCAACAACCCTAATTCCTTAACCGGAAATAGAAAGCCATCGGCAAAAAACCATGTGCTGAAAAACCACCTAAATATGTGACATGTTTCCCGAGGAAGATTTTCTTTTTCTTCTTGTGAAAAGAATATAACACATACCCAAAATTCTCCCACTTGTTGTTTTCTTTGCATATAGGGGGTTACAGGGTTACATAGTCAACAATCTAGGGTACCAATGCCCAGGGATCCTATACACCAAGATAACTTCTCAGTGCTCACATATTTTGTTAATGAGTCTGCAACATTCTTCAAAGTGTCCACCTTCATCAATGATACTTTCTTTTCTTCAATCATGTCTCTCACAAAGTAATATTGAATATCAATATGTTTTGTCTTTGAATGATAATTCACATTCTTCGCCAAAATAATTGCACCTTGACTCTCACACTCTATCCTTACATCTTGTTGTACCAACCCAATACCTCAACACAATATTTGTAACCACGTTGTTTCCTTACTTGCATAAGTGGTTTCCATGTATTCAACTTCTGTAGTTGAAAGTGCCACTACAACCTATATTTTTCTCATCAAACTTATTTCTCCTCCAAATGAGTTAAACACATACCCACTTGTAGATCTCCTATGATCCAGATCTCCAGCCCAGTCTACATCCACAAATCATGTATATCCACCACTCTGTCCAATCTCGATCTTCCTTCGTAGAAAAATCCATAGCTATCACTGCCATGCAAATACTTGAAAACCCTTTTTATTGTTGTCCAATGATCCTTCCCTAGTTTTGACATATACCTGCTCAAAAATCCCACTACATGTGTAATGTCTAGTCTATTACAGAACATTGCATACATCAAACTTCCAACTGCACTCGCATATGGAGCACGAGACATGTCATCCTCCTCTTCATGTGTCTTGGGACACTCATCTACAGATAAATTTACACCAACATGAATAGGAACCTTGACCGGTTTACATTCCTTCATATTAAACCTCTGCAATGTTGTCTTGACATATTTTCTCTGATTTAACCAGAGTTTCCTCCTTTTCTGATCTCTTTTAATTTCCATGACCAAAATGAAATTTGAAGCACTGAGATATGTCATTTAAAATTTAGAGGACAACTGAGTTTTCACATTCTAGATAATCTCCTTGTTGTTTCATCGGCAACATGTCATCCACATACAAGACCAAATAAATCAAATGATCACCAATTAATTTAACATACACATAGTGATCCTCTTTTCTTCTTGTGAAGCCAAGTCCCAGCATATAAATATAAATGTTTTGATACCACATCCCTGGTGATTGTTTTAAACCATACAGGAAATTTTTTATCTTGCATACTAGCTCCTTGTTTCCCTTCACAGCATAACCTTCTGGTTGATTCATATAGATTTCTTCTTCCATATCCCCATGTAGGAATGTTGTCTTGACATCCATTTGTTATACTTCAAAATAAAATGCAACAACAACATATTAAATAAATATTATAGAGGTTAAGTTGGCAAAAAGAGAAAAAATCTCACCAAAATCAATTCCCTCAACCTGGGAATAACCCTTTGCTACTAATCGAGCTTTGTATTTCTCCACTTTTCCTTATGCATTTAGCTTCTTTTTAAATACCCATTTGCTGACAATGAAATTTCTTCCATTCGACAACTCCACTAGATACCAAGCCTCATTCTTATCCAAAGATTTCATTTCTTCGTCCATGTCCCTTTTCCAGAGATTTCCATCCTCTAAATCTACTTCCTCCCTGACATTTCTAGAATCATCATCAGTAATAGACAAAGCAAAGTTTGAATGGAAACCGGATGGAGTATACCTTTCTGGTATCCTTATTTCATGAATCTATCTCCTCAATACTGGTGTATGAGGATCTTCTTCTTCTGATTCTTGTTCTTCTGTAGAGTCTGATTCATCATCTTTTAAATCAAACTATATTTTATCTGGTTCTTCCTTACTTGCTAGGACTTCATGTTTAACAACATCCTTCATTTCTCTAAATACCACATCTCAGATATACACTACCTTCTTAGTTTCTGGGTTCCAAATCTTATAACCTTTGAGACCATCTTTATATCCAATAAAGATACACTTTTCATCCTTCTTATCTAGCTTACTCTTGTTTTCATTTGAAACATGAACATATGCATCACAACCAAATACCTTGAGATGTGTGAAAAAAGGTTCCTTACTATTCCATACCTCTTGTGGAGTCTTGTTATCCAACGTTGATGAGGGTGATCTATTGACTAGGTAACATGCAGTATCCACTGCCTCTGCTCGAAATTATTTCCCTAACTCGCCACCACTGAGAATTCACCTTAAGTTTTCCATCAACATCCTATTCATCCTTTCTACAACTCCATTCTACTGAGGTGTATATGGAGTAGTATTATTCCTTTCTATACCAAAGTTCTTACAGAATTCTTCAAATTCATTCTCGTAGAACTCTCTACCATTATCTATCCTCAACACCTTAATTTTTTTATCTGTTTGAGTCTCAACAAGAGCCTTAAACTCTTTAAACCCATCAAAGACTTTAGATTACTTCCTGAGGAAATATATCCAAGTATTCCTCAAGAAGTCATCTATAAATGAGACATAGTACACAGATTTTCCCAATGATGGGACTGACATAGGTCCAAAAACATCATTGTGAACTAGCTGTAAAATTCCTTATGCCCTCATTGCATCAGAGGGGAACCTTACCTGATTCTTCTTCCCATATAGACAATGTTCACAGAAATCAAAATCCAGAGAGAATTTAGACATGCCTTTAACCATACCTTTATCGCGTAGTAGTCGAGGACCCTTCTCTCCGATATGACCCAATATTTGATGCCACAACATAACCTTTTCTCCGGAGACTATAGGAGTTCTTTATTCTTCAACTCCAATATCAAGAACAATGGAAATATTACACCCATCAATAATAGTGCTTCCTTGCATCTTATATAGAGTTCCAAACTAAAATCCCTTCAGCAACACCATTTCTCCTCGAACCATCCTGCAAGTTTCCTTTTCAAATATTGTTTTACCCCTACATATTCCATTTTTCTTACAAAAATAAAATTTATGGACAAACCTGGAATGTGGAGAACACCAGGCAGTGTTCTAATCCTTCCATCTATGAGCCTTAACTTGACTTTTCCTCGTCCTGTGATTCTCATTGTCGAACCATCACCTAAGTAAACATTACCCCCATCATACCTTTCATATTCATAGAACCACTCCATGTGGGGAGTCATATGAAAGGATGCACCATAGTCAACCAACCATGCCTCATGATCTGCATGTGTTCTTAAAGAAGCCAAGTACACATCCTCTCCTTCTTCCTTGGAGGCATTTTGTTCTTTAGAAGGAGTACTTCAGATCCCTTCTTTTTCTCAACTTTGGATCTACAATGCTTCTTGTAGTGCCCTTATTTTCTACGTATCCAACATAACTTTACAAAATTTTTGGGAGATTTACATCTACCCTTAGACTTAGATCTCCCACTTCAGAACTTAGATCTATTTCTTTCCTGGGAACGTCCTCTTGCAAATAATGTGTCTATGCTCTATCCTTCCATATTCTTATGTATCATATCCTCCGACAACAAATATGATACCACTTCATCAAACTTCAAAGAAGTTGTATTACTACCTATGGCCATAACCATATTATCCCATGAGTCTGGTAAAGAACACAATAAACTGATACATTTATCTTCATCTGAAATTTTAATCTCAACATATACTAACTCACTTACCACAGTATTGAAGGAGTTAAAATGCTCTTCCACGGAGTATCCATCTCTCATCCTCAGGTTATACAACTTATTTCTCAGGAATAGTTTATTCACTAGGGACTTGGATTGATAAAAATTCCCCAACTTATCCCATAAATCCTTGGTTGTAGCTTCCTTTGACACATTCAGTAATATTGAATCTGAGAGACACAGTTGGATTGTTCTCTTTGCCTTCTAATCAAACTTGTTCCAGTCATCTTATGAAGTTCCTGTAGGTGCAGTTGCTGGATCTAGCATGATCCACTGATATCTATCCACCAACATATCTTCCATATTGAGCTTCCAAAACTCAAAAATTTTCCCATTAATCTTCTCAATCTCCATTTTTGAATTTATTTCCATTTCTTTTCACCTAAAAAATCAATACCATAGATCTCCCACTGTAACAAGGCTTATCACAGTCTCGATACAAACCCTTTACCACAAAGGCATTCCCCTGAGGCCAACAAAGCTTTGATACCAAATGTAGATTTTAACCTTGTACAATATTTACTGCAAACAATTTTTTAGTAAAAGAACAAAAAAGATACAATGGAAAATATAAACATTACACAGAGATTTTTCCCCTGGAAAATCAAACCGGGAAAACCAATATATTCTATATTCATTCATAGTAATACATTGTTTACAATACAATATACATCTAGGATCCAACGACATCTGTTGGGGATCAGAAATGTCATATTTTCATCCACCTTTCCCTTCATCATTCTTCACATTTCATCGCCCCATTAACCTTTCATGATATCATATACTTGGGTTTCACCTTATTATTATCCACTTTATTCATTTTAGTATTAAAAGGGAATTTGTGATTAAATATTAGAAAATTGACATGTTTTCATATATATCTCAAAAATGTGTGAGCTTTGTAATGTGTAGGAATATGAGAAGGATTAATTCAAAAGGACTTCTCCAATACTTCCTCCACCATTTCAAGATTTGAGGAGATAATTCAAGCCCATTCCAAGGACAATATCATGGAGATTTGGTTGAAATATCTTATCCAAGATATATGAGAGATATGTGTGAGGATTTGAAGGGATTATATTTTGTAATAACGGGAAAATAGTTGAGAGAATAGTGGATCTATAATTATGATATGGTTATCTTATCTTCAAGGCTCTCATGTATAAAAGAGAGTGCTCTCTCTTCATGAGAGGGTAGTAATGATTTGAGTAGTAGTCAAGGATTAATTAGGATGACAAAGAGAGTAGTCATTAGGATTTGAAAGAAATGGATTCTTAGCTTTGATTCATGGTTTTGGTTTTCATGCTTTCATTATTTTGTTATGAAGATTGATTTGATTATTGTAATGTAATATTGCTTCAATTGTGTGAGATCACATATATTGTTGTGTCATTCAACTCTTCACATGTTGTATTTTATTTTCCTTCATGTAGTTCTCCATTGCTAGATTAATTTCATTTACACAATTTCTCATTCCTATATTAACTTCATTTATGCAATTCCCAGTCATAGATTAATTTCATTTACACAATTTCTCATTCCTAGATTAATTTTAATTCCAAGTCGTGTGTTTCAATACCCTACATTAGATTAATGATTCAATTTTAGTTGTATCTTAAACATTAGATTAAATTAGTCCCGCTTCAATATTTCATATTCTTTGTGTGTGCTTCGTAAGTTTACAAACCTCGGATTGATAAATTAAATAGTTGGGCAAGTACTACAACTCACTTAATACAACATTAGTTCGGTCCAATATAACGACTATCGTTCCCTTGTTACAATTGTTGTTCCTTTTGGAGGCAGTGTTGTTAATTTGAACGGAACAATTGTCGTTTCTTTTGCCATTCCTTTTGCAAGTAGTGTTGTTCATTTGAACAGAATAATTGTCATTCCTTTTGTTACGATTGTTGTCTCTTTGCAGGTTTGCATCTCTGGAGAACAAGTATTAAAAATGAAAGTTAAGAACCTATGTAGGAAACAAGTAAAACGCTTGTGCCATCGCCTACCTTCGGATGATGCATAGAGGTTATATTTTAGGACATATTTAGAGCCCAACAACATTCAAAACCCTAACCCAATGACCTAGATTAGTCAACAACCCTAATTCCTTAACCGGAAATAGAAAACCATTGAAAAAAAAACATGTGTCGAAAACCACCTAAATATGTGACACATGCAAAAAATATAACACATACCCAACATTAACCCTCTCCCACCTTACTCTCAAATATTTGGAATCTAATCTAACGGTTGACACATTTTTCCTTGCACGATTTTTCTACGGTGGACATCCCCTCTGGGCTTTAGGACTCTAGAGTTTCATCTTTTTGTGACCATCAACACATTTCCTCCAAAGTGTCGAATTGTCAACCGTCCGAAGGACTCAAACTTAAATATCTAATGATCCTTGTTGTTCTACAGATCTACGGACCTCCTTTACTCTGAAAGTTTGGAACTTCAGGGTCTTCACAAACCTACCTTACCTCTTAACCTTTTCAAAGAGGAAAATTATGAATGAGTAAGGGATCGACAATTCCCACACCCCACTTAGATCTATAGCTAGAAGTAACTACAGAGCTCCGACACTTTGGAGAACTGTGTTTCTCTATATTCAAATCTCCCAAAGTGACATACTCCCAGAGTGAAGTGGCAGATGATTTCACATCTGACGTGTCACGGGATAAGTGGTTTCCACATGCAAACTTTATTCTTAACTTTCATACCTAAAGATCCAACTAGACTTGACACTTGTCACTATCTAAATTGCACTACGTGTCCTTGCTGACATGATCTTGCTAATGGGGAATATGAGGACATGGGAGCTCATTGTGTTGCCACGTATCTTACTTCGTGACTCTCGTGACTCTAGGGATGTGGCCTTTGGGTACTTTTTCATGTAGTAGACTTCCTTTCACCGAAGTGGTTAGTATTGGAAGTACACATGAATTTCATCCAGTGACTATGATCAATCATGGATCAATGGTCCAAATGTATTTCAAGGTTCAGAAGTCTAGGTTGTTTATTGTTTCCACTTCCCTTTTCTCCTAGAGTGAGATTTCCTGAGGCTTAAACATCAATCATCTTGACCTTATCCATTTGTCCACCTTTAACCAGAGAATCTTAATAAGATCCAATGGTTGTCAGGAATTTATCCATTCGAGATCTCTAGCCTTGGGCCTTTCTTATCCTATCCTTCCACTTTATTTGATTGGATGATCATTTTTAACTCCCGATCTGTTTCTTAGATCGAGTGACGCATGTCCATTTTGGGAATTCTCCTTCAACTCTAGATGCTCCATCCTTAAAGGTTTCCACTTGTCAATTTTCTTCTCGAAATCAGATCGCCTACGTGAATTCAAAGGTGCTATCTCTTATGATCTTGGGTTGGTACTTGTAAAAACACCTTCGATCCTTGACAGTAATCAAAGACTTCATCGATAACCCTACCAAGATGTTTCCTTTTGTTATCTTTTCCTTTGAAAGGAACATCAGTCCTCATTAGTGCATACCTCCTCAACTTTAGATGATAATTTTTTACTGCATACTTGTGCCTCCCCTATGTATGTTCACACTGTCTCTCTTGACCTTGCACTTCCGAAAGTTTTACACTATGTTTGACTTGATAGGGTCTCTGTGCATTTTGGGTTTTGCATCTTATGAAAATTGGGCCTTCGAGGAGCCATCTATGCACTACTGGAACTAACTCTGGAGGTTTTTCACTGTATTGCTAGAAGAGAATCTTCATGCTTCTTACAGAACTTAAAATCCTTCTTAAAAAAGACTGTCTCCCAATAAAGGTTATTTCTTCCCTGTTTCTAAGTGTTTTAAAACTGTCATAAATGGTAGATTGTAGGTTAAAAGGATTTTGTTTTATGTTTAAGATTATTTTCTTGGTGTTTTTGGAATGTCTTGTTTTGCTTAATGAGTAAAGTGATAAGGTATTGAAATAGCATGCAATGATGTTTGATGAACTAAATAGGCTACCATATTTTCTATGTGTACATAAGGGTAGTTAAGAACAATGTCATATATTTAAAATTTGGAATGAAATGAGATTAAGGGAATTAGATAATTCCTCGTTCTCCATATCAGTCGCCAGTATTGAGACATTAAATGGTCAAGATCAATCAGACGAATCCTATACTTGAGCGTTGATTATGTGTCTTGGTAGTCCTAACCTTGCAGAATAGGCTGGATGGGTAGGATGAATGTCATCTCATGTGATATGGTAGATCCTTCATGCTTTAAGTAGTATCTAAATTTAGTTTCAAATGATTTGAGATAAGCATAATGTGTTTTATTGATATATGTTGTTATCATGAATCTGACTGCAATTGACTGAAGTATGTTAATGTCATGTTTCACTTATTTTAATGATGTCTTGTCATGTTCTCCTATTCTAATGATGCTTATTACTGTTTCAAAAATAAATAAAAAATTAGACGATTTCTCATGTAATTATATGACATAACAGAGGGGTTGTTACATATGGTATCAGAGTGGGTTCAACCCTATGATAATGGATCGTTATGCCATTTGTTGTGTTAAATGAAATGACTGAATTAGATCACTAATAAAAATATGAAATGCTCTTGCAGAAGATCATGGTTAAAGGGAACATGGGATGTAGACAATGTGGTGCTAGAGGAATAGGTGTGACACCTCTGATATCATCCATGCTCGAAAGGTCTAACCCCCAGGGAGAGGATCTGAATGTTGAGAAAAATAAGATTGTTGTGGGAGATGTAGTAAGTATGATGAGATCCTTCTAGAGGATGTTAGAGGCATTGATCAACTGCCTAGATAGAGATGAGGGAAGAGTGTCTGTACCTAATGAGTGTTCAGAATGTGCCCCCGCTGGTAGTAGTATCATACATCGAGAAATCAAGAAGGTGAAATTTCTCAAGTTTTGGGGTGCCTCGGATGACTTAGCCACCGAGGCATGGTTGGAGAACATGGTGATGTGCTTCGTACTTACTGATTACACCTCCAACATGAAATTCCTCATGGAGTTCTTTCAACTGAAGGGAAGTTCTCTTCTATGGTGGAAGACACTCCTACCTAAGCTAAACATGGTCGTCGAAGACGTGTCATAGAAGTTGTTCAAGGAACAGTTCCGGGAAAGATATTTGTCCAAAGAATTCATTGAGTGTCATCTTAATGAGTTCAACGCCTTATGACAGGGCGGTTGTATGGTGCCAAAGTATGAGGCTATATTCATGGAGCTGCTTAGGTATGCTCCACATTTAAATAGGAAAAATTTGAATGTCAACAATTTCTTTGCATGATGCGGTTCAGAAGGCTCTCATAAATGAGGAATATATGAACAGTGGGGGTCAGGGAAGGACTCCCTTTAGAAAGACTGGATAGACGTCATCAAGAGCACAAGAGCATCTGACACCACCCATACATACTGCAGGGTCTCAAGTTATGACTAGAGGAACTATGTATACAACACCATGGTGATAGACTTATCAGTAGAGGACTCCTTACAAAGGATCACAATAGAAACAATGTAGACTACAACAATAGTTTAGGTCGGCTCAACATAACAGACCAAGATCACAAGATATTAGAAAAGAAACTTCTACTTTGGGGACCAAGAGAACTGGACCAAAGATTGGATGTTTGACATGTGGTGAGCCACATTACCAACGAGACTATCTAATTGAGAAGGCCAAAGCGACTAGATTTTCAGGACCCACTACAGTTGGAGATTTGAGAAAGGCCCATATGATACATGCAACTGTGAACAACCACCATGATTAGCATCATTCCACTATGTTAGAGACATAAGGTACGATCACAAACCAAAACTATAGTGTATGGATAGATCCAAGTGATATTGAGAGCTTCATCTCTAGTGCAGTGTTGAATTGAATTAAGGTAAATGAATTTGAGCAGTATGAGTTCAAGTACGTAGAAATGACATGGGGTGCCAAACAAAAGGTTGAAGGAAAGGTTACAGGTTGTAGCCTTAAAATGGGAGACTTTGTAGAAAAGGTACATATTTATGCCATGGTACTAGGATCTTATGACATATTGATTGGTATGGATTGGTTGGAATCGCATGATGAGATACTTAATTGTAAGACGAAATAGTTAAGTTTGATGGATAATTTGGGACAAAGTAGAGTGATTGTAGGAAGAAATGAGGGAGTGTCCCTGAGGTTCATTTCTTCCCTACAATTGCAGAAGAGTATGCGCAAGGGATGCAGACTATATACAATATTAGCGTTGAATGAAAAGGGTGAGGCAAAAGGACTATAAAACCTTCTTATAGTGAAAGAATTTGCAGACATTTTTCCAGAAGAATTACCCAGTTTACCACCCAAAAGAGAGTTGGAGTTTACAGTAGAATTGAAACCAAGAATTGAACCTGTTGCAAGAGCTCCTTACTGGATGTCAACACCTAAATTTTAGGAGCTGAAAATGAAATTCAAGGAATTGTTAGATTTGGGACTTATTCATCCATGTGTGTCACCTTGAGGTGCACCAATTATTTTCCTAAGGAATAAGGATGGATCATGGAGGCTTTGTATTGACTATCATCAATTGAACAAAGACACGATCAAGAACTAATATATGTTTCCAAGAATAAATGATTTGTTTGAAAAGATGAAATGGGTGAAAGTATTTTCAAAGATTGACTTGAGGTCACAATATCACCATTTGCGGATTAAGGAAGAAGATATCCCTAAGACCACTTTTAAGATGAGATTTGGACACTATGATTTCACAGTTATACCATTCATATTGACAAATGCCCCAACGGTATTCATGAGTTTGATGAATGGGTTGTTTCGTGAATACTTGGATAAATTTCTTCAAGTTTTTATTGATGAAATATTGATTTATTCTCGGACAAAGGAAGAGCATGATGAACACTTGAGGTTGGTCCCATATTTCCTAAGAGAAAACAAACAGTATGGGAAGTTATCAAAATGATCTCCTTACCAATCCAAGATTCACTACTTGGGACATGTCATATCTCATGAAGGTATCAATGTGGATCCAACGAAAGTGGAGGCTATTATGGAAGGGCCAACACCGAAAAATGTACATGAAGTACACAGTTTTATGGGTTTAGTAGGATATTACCTGCAATTTGTCAAAGGATTTCTTAATATAGCTAAACCAATCATGAAATTGTAGAAGAAGAAAAAGAAGTTCTTGTGGACTGAGAAATGCACGGATGAATTTCAAAGGCTCAAGGATTTGTTGATGACAATACTGATACTAAAAGACTCCAACATGGACAAGTAGTTCTTGGTATGCACAGGCACATCCAAGGAAGTTTTAGGTAGAGTTTTGATGAAAGACGGTTGAGTGATCGCTTACATTTCATGGAAATTGAGAAGGCATGAAGAGAACTATGAAACACTTGACCTGGAGTTATTATCTATTATTTACACCTTGAGAGTATGTAGACATTATTTGATTGGACGAAAATTTGAAGTAAAGACAAATCATTGTGTATTACAACATATTTTTACACAAAGCGAATACAAATTTGAAATTTATTACCTTAAAGGATGTAATGTACCCCAAATTTCACTAAAATTATTTTTTTTTTTCGGGGAACTAAAATCTATAAATCAACAAACTGTTCGTGACACATGAAAATATTTCTAAAACATAACACTTTCCTTAGATTAACTCATAATATAAATTTAGCCTGTTACTGAACTTAAATTCATACATTTGACTACATTGTTAAATTCTTAATTATGAATACCAAGGTCCATATCATAAGGTTCATAACATAACATACTAGGGTTACCTTTGATCTAAATTTATGTAGGAATGCAACAAAATACATAAATAACCATGAATATAAACATGCAACGTAAATAACACTTCATTTCATTAATATCAAAGAACTGAAATTTGTTTACATACATAATGAAAATAAAATAGCTAAGGCACTGGTATCTTATCTCTGAGATGAGATGTGGAGGCTACATACCTCTTAACTCTATGTTATAATGAGGCTTGAAGGACTATATATTATTGAGAAACAATGGAAACCCTAAACATCCAAAAACTTAACCCTAGGAGATCAAACACCAAAATATGGGCTCCGTTGGGGTAAATCGGTACATCAATTTCCCGGGGTCATAACTTTAGCATACTATCTATGAAGTGTCATTTCCATACAAAATGGAAATAATCTAGCTAGGGCGCTGGTAGCTTATCTCTGAGAAGAGATGTGGTGGCTACAAGCCTTTAAAATTTGTGTTTCAATGAGGCTTGAAGGCCTATATATTATTGAGAAACAATAGAAAACCTCAACATCCAAAAACCTAACCCTAGGAGATGAAATGATAGAATATGGGACTCGACGGGGTAAATTGGTACATCAATTTCTCGGGGTCATAACTTTAGCATACTATCTCCATTTGACACACATGATACATCGTTAGAAATATCTATCTAAGGAATACACTGCTGACAGTGAATATCGATTCTGAAATGGACTAATATCCATCGGGCATTTGATGCCTAAAAAACATCGTTTAGGGCCTCAAAACGGCTCCAGAAGTTTAGGTCCTAAAAAAATGCCAAAAATAGTAAATTGTGCTACAATTAAAGAAACTGAAAAACTGAAAGAAACAATGGTGGGGGTCCAAGTGGAATAGGCGGGTGTCCACCAATATCCACCTGGATCATTCCTCCCCACCTTAGGAAGCAATTGTCCCCATTGTGTTGAGTTCCTCCATGAGATGAAAAAACTTATGTTGAACTTGGTCCCTCGTGAGCCACTTTCCCTGGTGAAGGAGTTGGCCTGCTTTGACACTCGATATAGCCGGATCCTCTTCTAGAGAATGTTCTTGATCCATGTGTCCATAATCCGATCAGTTGTGTCTTGTTCCATGCAGTCTGAATTTAACTCTGTTGGTGTGAGTTGTTCTTCCATGTCAGATGTGTCCAGTAGAGGTGGAAAGTAGGGTCGAAGGTGGTCCACATTGAACACTGGGTGCAGACCAAGGAATTGTGTAATACTAAGCTCGAAGGCATTGTCCCTTACAACCTTGGTGATGGTGTATGGTCCATATTGGAGTGGGAGAAGATTGCAATGGGGTCCAACAAGGCACTCCTTCTGCAAATGTAGCCACACTTTGTCACCCACCTGGAAGTTGTGTTGCACCCGATGTTGATGATGCCACTGCTTGTACTTAGCATTGGATCTGTCCAATATGTCATGAACATGTTGGAGAATGTTCTAAATGCATTCAATGAAGTTGTTCACCTTGGCATCTTCAGACTGTACATGAGTTGAATCATCCTAAGTAGCTACAAAGGGCATGGTTACATCAATGGGACATAGTGGCTGGAATCCCAAGCCCACCTAAAAGGGGTTGTGGTCGGTCGAGTTATGGAGGGCCAAGTTATAGCTATGTTGTACATAGGGAAGGCTCTCATCCCATGTGCGTGGATTATTTGAGTTGTACATGCGCAAAATGTGTACGATCATCCTGTCGATGACCTTTGTCTGGCCATTAGTTTGGGGATGGAAAGATGTGGACTTGGTGAGCTTGGTGTCTAGAATTGAATAGAGGCTGGAACAAAATGTAATGAGGAACCTATTGTCCTAATATGATATGATAGACTATGGGATGCCAAAGTGTACCCACACTCGTTCAAAGAAGAGTTTAACAATGGTTTCTTCTATGATATTCTTCTTGCAGGTCACCATAATGGCCATCTTCAAGAATTTGTTGACGACCACAAAAACACAGTCGTTTCCATGCTTAGTGGAAAGAAGGCCCGACATGTAATCCATGAAGATGAATTACCAAGGTTGACTAGGGGTAGGCAACAAAGTATAGAGGCCTTTCTTCTTGATGGTCGATTTGGAAATGGCGAAGGTAGTGCAGGTTCTAATGTACTTCCCGACATCCCGTCAAAGGTTTGGCCAATAGAAATACTTTTGTAGTACTGCCACTATTTTCTAGACCCCAAAATTCTTAGCAACCAGACTGTAGTGTGCTTCCCAAATCATCTTGGCACGCTCTCTTGAAGGAACGCAAAGGTGTCCCAGGTGACATAGTAGGGCATCCTGGAGGTGAAAATTTGGAACTCGGTTACCCTCCAAGAGCGTCTTGTATGTTTGGCCAAATTCTGGATCACTCTTGTAGAGAAGTGGCCAATCACAAGTCTCATGCCCACAAGAGTTGAGCATGGTGGTTATCACCACAATTGGTGGTTGGTTGAGGCAGTCTGCGACCTTATTGGTGCTTCCCTTCTTATACTTGATGTTCAAATGAAATTGTTTCAGATATGTGGACCATTTCTAATGGCGATCGTTCTGTAACTTCCTTTGTGTCTGTATGAATTTCAGGAGTCAGTGGTCTATGTGGATGATCATTTCCTTCCCCAAAATGTAATGCTTCCATTGTCGGCAAGCCTGCACAATGGAATAAATTTCTTTGTCATAAGTGGGATACTTTCAGACTATGTTGAACAGTTTCACACTGTGATATTCCATTGGATTCCCTTGTTGAGTAAGAACTTCCCCAACAGCATAGTCAGAGGCATATGTCTCTATCTCAAATGGTTGTTGCAAGTTTGGTAATGTGAGCACTGGGCAAAAATAGAGGCGATGTTTCAATTCTATGAACATATTCTATTGAGATTATGACCAAAATAATATTTCTTTCACTCCTACCTTAGTGACTTTACTCAAGGGCCAAGTGATATGCGATAATCCCAACATGAACCTACGGTAGAAATTAGCAAGACCCAGAAATCTACGAAGATCTATTAGAGTGGTCGAGGCTGGCCAATTCTGGATGAATTGGATCTTGGTTGGATCCACATGCACCCCACTCTCATCAATAATGTATCTCAGATATTGAACCTGGGTCATGCAAAAAGTGTACTTCTCCAAATTGGCACACAACTTGTGTTTCCACAGTGTTTGGAGGACCTGTTGGATGTGGTGGAGGTGCTCTTCCCAAGTTTGGTTTCATCCAAGTACACTACTACAAATGAGTTGGTTAATGGTCATAATATGTCATCCATCAACCTCATAAAGGTTGTGGGAGAATTCGTCAACCTGAAAGGCATGACCAGCCATTCGAAAATGCCCTCCTTGGATTTGAAGGTAGTCTTTCACACATTGGATGGTTCGATTGGTAACTGGTGATACCCAGACTTTAAGTCAATCTTGCAGAAATATTTTTCCCCTTTGATTTGGTCTAGAAGGTCATCAATCCATGGGATCGAGTAACTATTCCAGACAATGATCTTGTTTAGTGCCCGATAGTCACTACAGAGTCTCCAAGTCCCATCCTTCTTCTGCACCAACATGATTGGGCTCCCACAGGGTGATGAACTTGGCCGAATGTGACTTTCTACAACAGGTCCTGAATCTGCCTCTCTATTTCATCATTCTCCAGAATAGAGTGTCATTAGATCGGTCCATTGGGAAGTGGCATGCTTGGGGTCAGATCGATGGGGTCCTTGACCTGGCAGTGCAGGGGCACCCCTACAGGTGAGGTGAAGGTGTCCTGGTACTCCCCCATGACTTTGTACATTTTTTTTTGTCATGCGGAGGAGACCTATTTGGAGGTCATGTCCACAATATTCTTCTTTCCCTAAGGGCGGATCATTAGGAAAAAAAAAATCTCGGTTTTGGAAACGATCTTACTACATTGTTTTGTCGTAACTAAATAGATAACGACAGGTGGTGGTACCTCTAGTATCCTGTACAATGTATTTTCCAAGGTAACAATAACAATGCGAGGCCAAGACTCATACACAACATGTCACTTCCACAAGTATGGTTAGCCTAATAATACATCACAAACATCAAGAGGAGAAATGTCGCATAATACCTCATCGGTGAAGGGCTTGATGTTGTAGGGAAGGTGACACTGCTAGCTAACACGAAGATCTCATCCTTGGTGAATCCACCTAATGGTGTACGACTGTGGGTGTGTTGTGGTTGGCAAGCCCAACCGATTCATGAACTGTGCTGAAATGACGTACTTTTGGCTCCCATTGTTGACAATGAACTGTAGCGGAGAACCCTTTACCCACACATATGAGAGTCGAAGAGATGCTCCTCCTCATCTGGATCTTTCGATTCTTCCTTTTTTATTTTTGTGGTGGAAATAGTGGTGTTAGGATCCACATCGATAATCTTCTTACCTCTTTCATTCCCCTTCTTGGGTTCTGATTCAATGCCAGAGCATGCATCTAATTCAAAAGCCCTCATCTTGGACACCAATGAATGTTTGGCTCAACAATCACTTGTGTTGTGAGTGGAGCTCTTATGGAACTCACACCACTTTCCCATGTCCCTCTTCAGCTTCACGGTATTGTTCTTTTATTGTGGCTTTGGCAATTTGTATTGAGCCTCCATGCCTTGGCTTTGTCCTTTATTCTGTGGTTTGGGGGAACCTTTCTCTTTCTTTTGATTCGCAGATCCAAAGTCTCGTTTGTTCTGGTTGAATTTATGCTCAATCTTTGCAGCATACTGGTATGTTGTACTAACCAAGGAGATGTCAAGGAACTTCATTTCCTCCTGAATGTATCTGTGCAAACAACTGTGGTACTTCAACACCAAATATTTCTCTGAATCTTTGATACCCAACTTTGTGCGCAGGGTATGGAAAAGTTTGTCAACTCATGCACATCTTGATCCCTTTGTTGTTGTGGCGTAGTCCATTGTATGTACTTGTCCTAATAGCTCCCCACGAGATAATATTGTTCCTTGATGGTGTCTCGAAAATAATTCCAAGTAGGTACAACAAAGAAAAAAGAGGCTTCCTCCTCATCCTTTTTCTCACAGTAGATTTCCCACCAGTCCTTGACATGGGGGGTGGATTTGAGCAGTGAAAAAATAATCTTCTCCCAGTCAGAAAAGTCATGAACCGAGAAATATCCTTATAATAGATTCAACCATATATCTACAATTTTTGCATCTATTTGGCCATCAAATATGGGAATGTCAAAGTTTACTTGTACCTTAAAAGGGGTTGCGCCTCCAGAGTGGTTGCTGGATGAAAATGCGCCACTAGTGGGCAATCATTGAAGGATCTAGGTGAAGTTATCCATCATCACGTTCCTTTGTTTTTCGAGGGCCTCCTTGAGAAATATTTGGATAGGATCTCCTTCTCCCTCGTATTTCTTTTCATCCCCCATGGGCGGTCATCGGGGTTTGTGAGGTTGACTTTGCAAAGGTTCAACCAGATCAAGCCCTAACTCCTTATACCTCGACCTAGCTGGGGACATGAAAATAAGGATCGAGAAAGAGAAGACACCTCTAATACTACTGATCCAAATTTATGCAGGAACGCAACATAATACACAAACAACCATGAATACAAAGATGCAGCAGAAATAACACTTCATTTCATTAATATCAAAGAACTGAAATTTGTTTACAGACATAATGGAAATAAACTAGCTAGGGCATTGGTAGCTTATCTCTACGAAGAGATGTGGAAGATAAAAGCTCCTGAACCCTGTGTTACAATGAGGCTCAAAGGCCTATATATGATTGAGAAACAATGGAAACCCTAAAAATCCAAACACCTAACCCTAGGAGATGAAACACTAGAATATGGGCCCCTTCGGGATAATTGGTAATCAATTTCATGGGTTTGTAACTTTGGCATACTATCTATGAAGTGTTATTTCCAGACAGAATGGAAATAAACTAGCAAGGGTGCTTCTAGCTTATCTCTGAGAAGAGATGTGATGGCTACAGGCCTCTGAACTCTGTGTTACAATGAGGATCTAAGGCCTATATATTATTGAGAAACAATGGAAACCCTAAACATCCAAAAACCTAACCCTAGGAGATGAAATGCCAGAATATGGGCCTCGTCGGGGTAAATTGGTACATCAATTTCCCGAGGTCGTAACTTTGGCATACTATCTCCGTTTGACGCACATGATACATAGTCAGAAATATCTATTCGAGGATTACACTGTTGTCAATGAATATCGAGTCAAGACCAGTCTTGTATTCGTCGGATGTTTGATGTCCAAAAAACATAGTTTAGGGCCTCAAAATGACTCCAGAAGTTCATGACCCGAAGAACTGCCAAAAATAGTAAATTGTGCTACAATTAAGGAAAATGAAAAACCGAAAGAAAAAATGGTGGGGGCCATGTGGAATAGGTGGGTGGCCACCAATATCCACCTGGATCAACCTTATTCCCATGTTATCCATGCTAATGAATGTCATAAACTATGTTAAAGAAAAATTCATGTAAGAAACTATAGCATAAGGTTATGACCCTAGTAGACTAGGAGACATCATTTTCATAGTTCATAGTCCACACACTAGGTTATTAACGTACCCATACCATAACACTTTCCATATTATAACATTTATGTTTGAAGTGGCATACGATTTTACAAATTATGCATGAAGTTAACACCCAACGCGCATATAAACCCTATCCACCTGATGCCTGGTTTTAAACATATCACCCAACATGTAACAACCCTAAGTCTTAATCAATTTTCATAGTTTAATTAATTATTTAATGAATATTAGTTTAAAATAATTAATTAATGAATTGTCCTCGTTAAATATTTGTTGAATGTGAATTGGTTTAATTAACTAATTAATGAATTTAATAATTAAATATTTGTTTAATAAAATCTAGTTTAATAAATTATTAACTTTTATTTTGTATCAAATGATGGAACCATTAAAGAGAAGGGAATAAGGTGGTTGGCATTGAATGGAGGGATAAGGTGGGTGAGTCTTAATGAAAGGGAGCAGGAGGTGAATGAGAGAGGGGGAAAGGAGGATAAGAGGAGGAAAAAACATTCGAGAGAGGACTTTTTATTTTGGGGGAGAGTGAGCATCATTTGGAGAGAGGAAAGGATTGAATTGTTGGTTTGGGGCTGGAGTAGCTTGTGTTGAAATAATGTAACTACGAAGAGCATTCTTATTATTATTTTGTTATTGGATTAAATCCCCATTGCGGATTAATCATGTCATTATTATTATTATTGTTATTGGATTAATCCCCATTGAGGATTA
>JASDQU010243674.1:9965-35285 GCA_032191745.1 Picea mariana | reverse complement strand
TTTTTTTTTAAATAACTAATTACAAATTTTTATTTTTATTTCGATGCTTTAATAAGAGTAATTAATTAATTAGTAATTGAATGATTAATTAATTAGTTGTGTAATTAACATTAAAATAATTAAAAATATTTAATGATTAACATAACATTATGATACTAATAAAATTTATTTTTTTTATTTTGATTAAATTTATGTTGGAGAGGACGAGTTTTGAACCAACGACCTATCCACTGAGTATAGAGCTTTCACCAAAGACCATACACCACTGCGCCATGATAGTAATGATAGGTTAAATGTGTTGATCACATGCGAGAGAGTTAGTAGTTTCCTTAGGAAAAAACATCGAGCTTAGAGGCTTTCGACCCTGACCTAGCAACTTCCCCTAAAGAGAGTAATGCATGTTTACAGACAAGTAAAAAAAAATTACGCCTAACCTTGTTTTCATGTTTAAGTTGCGCAAACATGAATTTCCTTAGACTCTCTCTGACAAACTTTTGATTGATGCAGATTCCATTATAGAAGATGGTTAGGACTCATGGAAATCAAGGCAGAGGGGCATCGTCACAGGGACCGCCAACACCGCCACCACCATCACCTGAATTAAATTTCATTTTGCGCTCTTTGGAGGCCATAAATGAGACCTTAAAGGGTCGTCATCCAGCAGGGATCGAAGTGGAGCCCCCACCATCTGGAACGGGTAATTCCAAAGCATCAAGGGATTTAGGGGGAGGGCCTCCACCCGAGGACATCACTAGAGAACTGCAAAAGATCAAGCTTCCAGAGTTCATCGGGGGTCGTGCCAGTGAATGTGAAAAATCATGGTTGGAAGGCATGACACGATGTTTCGCCTTAAGGGACTATGCATCCACATCAAATGCAAAAATATCAATCTTTCAGTTAAGGGACAATGCCTTGAACTGGTGAGGCAACCTGGAGAGGCAGTTGCACCTTACCCTAGACACCGTCTCTTGGGAAATTTTTGAGGAGAGGTTCCAAAGGAAATATCTACCAGATTACTATGAGGAATAGCATGTGGGAGCATTTCATGCTCTAGTACAAGGAAACAGGACCGTGGAAGAGTACAAGATCAGGTTCATGGAATTGGTAAAATATGTTATGTACATGAATAATGATCAACGACAGGCAGAACACTTTTTTTATGGGTTAAACCCTAAAATAAGGGCCATGGTACAGATGTGGAAACCGTCTTTGGTAGCGGAAGAAGTAGAAAATGCACATTATGCTGAGGAACACATGAACTTAAATGGAGGTATGAGATCGACCTTTCTGCATCATCCTGGATTCGTGGGGAAGGCCCCTTAAACATTCTTTAGGGGAGGGAGCTCCAGGCCACCTCCATATGGTAATAGAGTCACACCAAGGACAGTCACCATAGGTATTTCAATGGCAGTGAGTGTAGCATCCCGTTCATCACCAACGACGCAGGTAGATCCACGACCATCTCAGGGAGCAGCTAGTAGGGGCAAGGGTTCCAGGGGAAGGAACTCGTTTTAGAGACCATCACATAGCAATGCCCAGGTTTCATCTCATGTTACGTGTTGGGGGTGTGGAGGACCCCATTACCAGCGTGACTTCCTAGAGTTGCAAGCGGGATTTGTGCATAGAAAAGGAAAGGCCCCAATGGGAAGAGCAAGTGGTAGCCACCATATTTATGAAGCAATTAATAATCGCCAAGCAGAACATCAATCCACGCTGGTGGAGTCATCAGGCACGCTAAATCATATCGATGTTAATATTTTATTTTATTATGGTGCTACAGATAGTTTCATTTCACCATATGCATTAGAAAAGAGTGGGTTGGCAGCCTACAAGCATGATGACTTTAAACAAGTCGAGATGGATTCGGGAGAAAAACAAGCGGTAGGACCTAGCATTGATAATTGTCTAGTAAACTAGGAGTGCATACTAGCAGGTTGAAGGTATACGTCACTGCTCTCGGGACGTATGACTTAATCATTGGAATGGATTAGTTAGAAGCACATCGAGCTATGGTAGACTATTTCGCAAAAAGGGTTCTTTGTGTTGATGATGAAAGAAGGCTAGGAGAGATCCATGGTGTACAAAGAAAGGTGTCTCTACACTTTCTCTCAACTATGAAGATTAAGTGGTGCATGAGGCAAGTGTGTCAATTATATGTTGTGGAAGAAGTGAATGAAAGGAAGGGACCCTCCTTAGATCAGTACCCAGTATTGTTGGAGTTTAAGGATGTTTTTCCGAACGAGTTGCCAGGGTTACCTCCTAAGAGGGAGCTTGATTTTACTATTGAGCTAAAACATGGTGCAAAACCAATTTCCAAGACTCCATATAGGATGACAGCCCCAAAAATTTGTGAGTTGCAGATGCAGTTGAAAGAGCTACTTGACTTAGGGATAATAAGGCCTAGTGGGGTGCACCAGTGATTTTTGTGAAAAAGAAGGATGGTTCCTTATGACTGTGCATAAATTACAGGGACTTGAATCATGCTACAGTAAAAAATAGGTACCCAATGCCACGAATAGATGATCTCTTCGACCATATGAAAGGAGCAGCGATATTCTCAAAAATTCATTTGCAAGCAGGGTATCACTAGTTAAGGATAAAGGAAGGAAATATTCCTAAAACTTCCTTTTGAACTCGGTTTGGAAATTACAGGTTCATCGTAGTATCTTTCGGATTGACCAATACGCCAGCAGTATTCATGAGCCTTGTGAATGGTGTATTCCGGAAGTACTTAGACCACATTTTACAAGTCTTTTTAGATGATATCCTCATCTATTCCAAGAATGAAAGAGAACATGAGGAACACTTGCGAGTGGTGTTGTCTTGCCTTAGAGAGAACAAATTGTATGGGAAGTTGTCGAAGTGCTCCTTCTTCCAGAAAGAAATTCACTATTTAGGTCATATCATTTCCAGGGAAGGAATCTTCATGGACCCACAAAAGGTAAAGGCCATTATGGAATGGCCAGTGTCAAAAAATGATCATGAGGTAAGAAGCTTCATGGGGCTAGCAGGTTATTATCAGAGATTTTTGGAAGGGTTCTCTAAAATAGCGAAACCCATTACCACTTTGCAGCACAAGGGGGTCAGTTATGAATGGACAGAAGAATGTGAAAGTGAATTCATTGAGCTTAAAAGGTTAATAACTAGTGCACCAATTCTATGAGTGTCGAATATGGAAAAGGAATTCACATTCTGCACAGATGCCTCGAAGCAAGGGTTGGGGGCCATGCTAATGCAGGATGGAGGAGTGATAGCTTATGCATCAAGGAAGTTGAAGAAACATGAGGAGCTTTATGCTACTCATGATTTGGAATTGGCAACTGTAATGCTAGCTCTAAATCTTTGGAGGCACTATCTAGTGGGGCGAAACTTTGAGCTCAAAACAGACCATCAAATTTTAAAACATTTCTTCACTCAAAGGGATCTGAATTCTAAGCAAAGGCGATGGAGTGAGTTTATGAGTGAGTATGATTTTGGTATTTCATACATCAAGGGAAAGGAAAATGTGGTCGCATATGCCTTGAGTAGGAGACCACGTGTCTTCTCCTTGGTACCTTTAAAAATCAATCTAAGGGAATGTGTGATGACGCAACTCCATGGAGATAGTTGGTATTTAAAGGTTACTTCAAACCTCCAGAGTGGGAAGCAATTAGATCCAAAGTATGAAGGATATAGTCTGGAAGCAGACAGACTATTGAGATATCGAGGAAGGATGTACATCCCTGAAGATGGGTATATTCAAAGCATCATACTAAAGGAAGCCCATAGAGCACTTTATTGTGCACATCCAGGTGTGAAGAAAATGTATGCAGACATGAGGAAGATCCTCTTCTGGGTAGGCATGAAGTGCAACGTAGTCCATTTCGTCACCAAGTTCCTAGAGTGTCAACAAGTGAAATCCGACCACCATCACCCGACAGGTCTCCTACAACCACATGATGTTCCTATGACCAAGTGGGAATTCATTTATATGGATTTTGTTGTGGTGTTTCTGCTCACATCTCATAGACACAATGCCATCCTTGTGATAGTTGATAAGTTGACCAAGAGTGCTCATTTTATTCCTGTTAGAGACACTTATGATCTCACTGATGTGGCACGCGTGTTTGTAAGTGAGGTCATCCATTTGCACTGGATACCTAAGAAGATCATTTTAGATAGGGACTCCAGATTCACTTCGAGGTTTTGGACAAGTTTGCAATCAGCGATGGGGACTCAGTTGAACTCAAACACAACTTATCATCCTAAAACATATGGGCAAACCAAGAGAGTAAATCAGGTTATGGAAGACATGCTTAGGATGTATGTTATGGATAATCAAACCCATTGGGAGAAGTACCTACCTTTGGTAGATTTCACCTACAATAACAGTTTTTATAGCTCCATCGGAATGCCACCCTACGAAGCTCTATATGGAAGGCCATGCAGAAATCCGTTGAGTTGGGAAAGGTTAGAAGACTGAGTAATAGTTGGGCCAGAGTTGATTCAAGAGATGGAGGAACAGGTGATTTAGATTAGGCAGAGACTAAAGGAAGCACATGATAGACAGAAAAGTTATGCAGCTAAACACAGGACTGACCGAAGCTATAAAGTGGGAGATCAGGTTTTCATTCGTATCAGGCCTAATAAGAGTACCATACAGTTCGGGAAGGGGAAAACGTTGTCACCTCGATTTATAGGACCATTCAGAATCCAAGAGAAAATTGGACTCGTTGCCTATCGTCTCATACTGCCACCCCACTTGCATAAAACTCATAATGTTTTTCATGTATCTATTCTACATCATTATGTTGTTGATGAATCACATAAACTAAATTGGAAGGAATTGCAGGTATCGGACGCGGGAACCCTCACGGTAGAACCGTTACGCATATTGGACCGTAGAGTCCGACAACTCAAGAACCATCTGGTAGACCAAGTTAAGGTCTAGTGGGACAAGTATAGTTTAGGATCTGCTACTTGGGAGGATGCCGAGACATTATAACGAGATTATCCCTCACTTTTTTGACCACCTAGAGAATATGTTTTTCGAAGGTTGGGTGTATGTAACGCCACCTTTTGACTTAGACAAATAGGATTACCTAAGGCCTAAACACCTTTATTTTCTTTCATAGTGAAACTATTAAATGATACACTTGATCTTTCAATACGTATTAACCTTTATGAATGTTTAAATGTATTTGAATAATGATAGATATGATGTGATATATTGTGAGAATGTAAATTTTATCAATGTTTAAATGTTATTTGGATGATGATGGATATGATGCAATATACTATGTGAATACAAATCCTATGAAGGTTTAAATCTATTTGAATGATGTTGGATATGATGCAATCTATTATGTAAATGATAATTCTTTGAATGGGTAATGTTAATTGAATTATGGGATATTATGAGATCTATTTCTAACTTGAAAAATTTGATGTTAAAGTTGTTGGTACACAGATACCGAATTGAAATTATGGTTGTATGCAATTACATGATGATAATGCATAGATATGTATGAGTTTGTGTTACAGACTAGTCTGCAGGTCAATGGGCTATGAAATAGCCAAGGGATAATGGTAATGAAAGTGAGTATCATGACCACCAACCGAGAAACAATATGGTATGAATCTTTGTATGTGAAATTATATTGGTTTGAATGCATTGCTATGATATGTGGACCAGTGTAGGATTTCAGGTGGTGAGACTGCCTAAAACCNGTATGAGTTTGTGTTACAGACTAGTCTGCAGGTCAATGGGCTATGAAATAGCCAAGGGATAATGGTAATGAAAGTGGGTATCATGACCACCAACCGAGAAACAATATGGTATGAATCTTTGTATGTGAAATTATATTGGTTTGAATGCATTGCTATGATATGTGGACCAGTGTAGGATTTCAGGTGGTGAGACTGCCTAAAACCAAATAAACAATGACAAAACTCTTAGCAACACGGTGCCACTGTATATTCCATTGTAGGTTGTGGACCCTAGTCCTATTAGGAGGGGTGGAGGCATTTCCCCACCATGTATCCTCTAAAACCTGGAGTCATGGGAGGATGGTGTTATCTCACGCTCCCCTAGACATGTGATGATGACTATCAGTTTTCTGCTGGGGAAGCTTGGTCAAGATAGTGACACTTCCGTTTACGAATTCTATTTGGAGTTAGGTCAATTTAGTTGATGCTCCAAGATAGTCTAGCAGAGGAAGGATAGGAATGGATGATGGAAGTAAGTTAGGGAGGAAGGATGAGTAGAAATGGTTGAGAGTGTATGGAGATTTTCCTTATGGTGGAATTTATTGTTTTTCCTTCTGAAAATAAAATGTGTATATATGAATATTCATAATTACGTAACTAAACCACAATTGTCTAAATAAAATTGTTGAGCTAGATTATTGTAATTAAGTGAATTCATGAACATTTCATTGGTTTATTATCTTTTATAACGTGAATAGTCTTAGATATTATTTCCGGGATTCACCGCGTAGTGTAAGTCATAAGTGGGCTTGATTGTGGGAAAAAATCCATAGTTAAGCGTGCTTGAGCCAGAGGCATCTTGGGATGGGTGACCACCTGGGAAGTCCTGGTTACCAGGTGCAAGCCCTGGAAGTGATGATTGATGCTATGTGATTCATTTCATTGGTTTCAATCTCATTTCTTCACCCCTGTGAGCATCACCCGATGCAATGAGTGCTAAGTGGATTATTCAAATCATGAGAATTATTGGTCAGTTGTGACTAATACTCATGAATATGGGTTATATATTAATGACTTACACTACGTAGTTAATCCCAAAAATAATATCTAATATCTTGCACTGCGAAAGCCCCTATATGCTTAAATAATAAGAGTTAAGGGAGCTCTAACTAGGTAGTTCATAAGGCACAATACTTGCTAAGGTTTTGCAAATGGGGTAGCAAGCTAAGTGGGCTTGATTGTGGGAAAAAATCCATAGTTAAGCGTGCTTGAGCCAGAGGCGTCTTGGGATGGGTGACCACCTGGGAATTCCTGGTTACCGAGTGCAAGCCCCGGAAATGATGATTGATGCTATTCATTTCGTTGGCTTCAATCTCATTTCTTCACCCCTGTGAGCATCACCCGATGCAATGAGTGCTAAGTGGACTATTCAAATCATGAGAATTATTGGTTAGTTGCGACTAATACTCATGAATACGGGTCATATATTAATGACTTACACTATGAATAGTCTCATTGATTGGATTGGATGCATACATAAATTACTATAAGGGTGATAGTTATTGTTATTAGTACATGCACGAGACTTGTATGTACTAGCTACACATGCATTTCTTGTACATGTACACTAGTATGTATGAATTTTCTTGGCTTACATACTAATAATGTTGGTTATTTGATATGAATGTGTGAACCATGTGTTTTTTGACTTGTATCATAAAATACCTTAACTTCGGGACGAAGTTTCCTCAAGGGTGGGTGTTTGTAACAACCCTAAGTATCAATCAATTGTCATGGTTTAATTAATTGTTTAATGAATATTAGTTTAAAATAATTAATTAATTAATTGTCCTGGTTAAATATTTGTTGAATGTGAATTGGTTTAATTAACTAATTAATGAATTTAATGATTAAATATATGTTTAAAAAAATCTAGTTTAATAAATTATTAACTGTTATTTTGTATCGAATGATGGAACCATTAAAGAGAAGGGGATAAGGTGGTTGGCAGTGAATGGAGGGATAACGTGGGTGGATCTTAATGAAAGGGAGAAGGCGATGAATGAGAGGGGGGAAAAGGAGGATAAGAGGAGGAAAAAACATTCAAGATAGGACTTTTGATTTTTGGGGAGAGTGAGCATCATTTGGAGAGAGGAGAGGACTGAATTGTTGGTTTGGGGCTGGAGTAAATTGCTAGAGGATGGTTCTATTTTTTGCTTGAGGAACTGGTTGGAGTTTGGTGGACTGAGATAGGGGGCACCTATTGCTAAGAGTCTTGGACTCGGGGGCCAGGAATCCTTATGGAATCCTGGAGCTAGGGAGTCAAAGAGTCTCTATTCCTAGCTAGTTGGGAGGTTAGTCGGTTTTGGGTAGAGCATCAGGCAGAGTTGGAGAACAACAGTAGCATTAGTTAGAGGTATGTATTTTCGTTAATATGATGAATTTGTGGTTTATTATCATCCTGTTGAATATGATGAATATGTCATTTATTATGATGCTTCTCATAAATTTTAATTTTGTTGAATAATGAATGGTTAAAAGTTAGGATAGCATTTCTCTATTTTAACTTATGTTTTTATAAGGCTCTGTGGGAAGATACCTTACACAACATTTAAGTCGTTCAAAAAAGAAAATGAGGTGGATGACAAGTCATGAATGAACCTAGGTTATTCTATCCTGTAGGCATTTACATTTCGGTCGGCTCATTAATGGTGATGGGTCTTTCCAATACCCTCTAGAAATGTCACAACATGCAAACTCCCAATGTGGGCTTGCCAATTTTATTGATTCACATGGCAGAGGTGTGGGGCATACAATTTCTCTTACTCCACTGGGGAGGGGCTCGAGGGATCAATCATTCTTCATGGTTTCCTCTTTTGTTCTTGTAAAACATTTGTCTCTGCATTGTATGCGACCGATGATTTCATTTGGCTCTGTAATAGAGTTCGACCCTAGTGGAAAGTGGTGTCAAGGGAGCTCTAGAAAGTCTCTCCATAGGCACGGTAAGTACAATGTTATCTTCATAATACATGTTCATTGTGTAATATCGTTTTTGCAAGTGCTCTCTATGTGGTGAAAAGGGTTTTTGAGAAAAGGTTTTCTAATGGGTGCTTACTTCATTTATTGTATAATGCATTCTCTGCTTGTACAATGTATGTTCTTTGTGGAATAATTTCTCCATCTATGCAATGCATGTTCTCTATGGAATAATTTATCAGTCTATGCAATGCATGTTCTCTATGGAATATTTTCTTTGTATATGCAATGTGTGTTCTCTGTGGGTGTTGAGTCACATTTCTTGTACTATGTTTTCTTTGATCTTGGAATAATAATCGTACGATAATGTGCCTTCAAATGCGATCGTTTTGGTTTCCATGGTCATAATTGGTTTTCCTATATGATAGGTAAGTCCCTTTGAAAAAATTAACTCTTGGGTCGTTATTATGTTTTCTCCTCTATTGGATATCTATCTTTAAGCCTGTATAAAAGAGGAGAGTTGGGCAAGTCAAATATTTTCCCAATAGTCATAAAATAATAATTACATAATCCAAAATTCTAAATTCGGATTTTCCATAAATGGAAATTTATTTCTAAATTCATATTTTCTATAAATGGAAATTTATTTCTAAATTCAACCTGGAAATTAATTTCTAATAATTTGAGGATATCACATCCTCTCCCCATTAATTAAAACATTGTCCTTAGTGTTCAACCATTTCTTGGAATAGGATTGGATAATATTTTTGCATATCTTCTTCCAATTCCCAAGTGGCCTCCTCGGGACTAAAGTGCGTCCATTTCACTTTTACCTAGGCGATGGCTCTACTCCAAAGTATTGTTTCTTTCCTTCCCAGAATGCACAGAGGTTTTGCTTGGAACTTGTCTTCTGGTTCCACCTGCACCATGTTCCAATCAATTATGTGAGTAGTATCATGAATATATATTTTCAATAATGAAACATGAAAAACATTATGAACTTTAAATTTGCAGGAAGTTCCAATTGATATGCAACGGGTCCGATTCGAGTTAAAATATCAAAGGGGACACAAAATATTGGTGCCAACTTGGAACAACTTCCTAGATTTAGAGAGATTCTTCTTTCTTTGACTTTTAGATATACATGTTCCCCAATTTTGAATTCCTTATGTCTTTTTTTTAGATCTGCGTAGATTTTTTGTTGGTCTTGTACCTCTTTCAAGTTCTATTGCACCCTTTTTACCATTCTTTCCATTTCCTGTAGCATTTTTGGTCCCACCATAATCCTGTCAACTGGATTATCTCAACTGATCGAGGTTGTGCATTTCCTTATGTATAATACTTCGAAGGGACTCATCTTAGTTGATGCATGATAGCCATTGTTGTAAGAGAACTCAACTAAGTTAAGACCTTACGTACATTTGTAACATGCATTCGATAATGTGATTTGTTCGTTCAGTTTGTCCATCCATTTGCGAATCATAACTTGTGCTGAAATTCAAATTAGTATTCAAACCTGCAAACAATTCTTTCCAAAACTTAGATGTAAATTTGACATCTCTATGTGAAATTATCATTTTAGGAATTCCATGCAACCTAAAAATTTCTTTCATAAAAATTTCAGCAATATTAATCGCTTTGTAAATAGATTTCACAAGTATAAAATGTGCATATTTACTTAGTTTATCAATCACTACTATAATAGAGTCATTTTGTCATTGATTCTTCGGAAAACCTGTGATGAAGTCCATCGAAATAATTTCCCATTTCCATTCGGGTATAGGAAGAGGTTGTAACAGACCTATTAGATGTTTATGCTTAGGCTTTACCTATTGACAATCTAAACATTTAGAAAAATATCTAGCTATTTCATTCTTCATGTTAGTCCAATAAAATTGTTTCCTTAAGGCCGTTATCATTTTCTGGTATCCTAGATGACTAGGATACGGATTTTTGTGTAGCTTGTCAAGAATTGTTACCCTTGATGTGTCATACTTCAAAATCAAACTCACTTAAAAAGGACAACTATCTCTCTTGTCTTGCATTGAGATTTGGTTGAATGAACAAATGCTTTACACCACTATTGTCGGTTAGTAAGAAAAAATTCCTTCCCATTAAATAGTGCCACCACATTTTTAATGCACGACTCGCAACTGCTAATTATAAATCATGAGTCACATAGTTCCGTTCATGTTCTTTCAATTTGTGTGATTCGTAACAAATGACGTGCCCATCTTGTGTTATAACACCTCCTAATCCCTCTTTACTCGCATCTACGCAAACTGTAAAGTCTTTATATGGGTCTGCTACTTTTAGCGTAGGTGTTGTAGTTAACAATCCTTTTAGATTATCAAAATTGTCTTGACATTTTAGCAACCAATTAAAATTTATTCCCATTTTCTGTAGTGATGTAATCAGATATGCAATTATGGAAAATCCTTCAATAAACCTCCGATAATAACCGGTAATCCCCATAAATGACCTTATGTCTTCTACATCTTTAGGAATAGGCCATTCTATAATGGATTTAATCTTTTTTGGGTCCACTACATTACCATCTTCTCATATTACATGCCCTAAATACTATATATTTATTTGGTATAAATCACACTTATCAAAATTAGCATATAATTTATGTTTTCTTAAAGTCTATAGTACTACTTTCAGATGTTCTTCATGTTCTTCTTCGGTTTTTTAATAAACTAAAATATCATCGATAAAAACCAGCTAAAATTTATCCAGATATTGGTTGAATATACTATTCATCAAGCACATAAAGATTGTTGGTGCATTAGTAAGTCTGAACGGGATCACTACGAATTCATAATGTCCATAACATGTTCTAAATGTTGTTTTATTTACATCTTCATCCTTTATCCTGACTTGGTGATAAATAGACCTTAAATCTAGCTTAGAGAATATATTTTCTCCTCCAACATGGTCAAAGAGATCGTTAATTCTAAGTAAAGGATACTTATTCTTAATCGTCATTTTATTTAGTTGTCGATAGTCAATACACAGTCTCAAAGTTCCATATTTCTTTTTAACAAATAAAACTGGTGCTCACTAAGGTGAAACACTTGGTCTGATATATTCTCTATATAACGGTTATTGTAACTGAATTTTTAGTTATTTTAATTCGGGTATACTCATTCTATAAGGTGCCTTGGACATCGGGGAAGATCTAGGTAGTAGATAGATAGAGAAATCTATCTCTCTCTTTGGGGGTAGTTCTGCTATTTCTTCTACAAATATGTCTCTGAACCCACATAGGACTGCAAAGTCTTCTAAACTTGGTTTTCTTTCTTCCCCTAGGAGATTAGTTACTTGAACAACATATACCTGGAAACCTTTATTAACACATTTATTAAATTGCATCGCTGATATTTTCCTCACAGAAATTGGTTTTTTGATTCCTTGTATTGTTCTGACTGTATTATTTTTATCTTTATACACAAATGAATTTTCGTAACAATTTTATATCACTTTATGTTTTTGTAACTAGTCCTTTATGATAATTATATCGTAAGACCCCAAAGGTAATATGTTCATATTTAACTTTGTACTTTTACCATATATGATGAGTTCACAATCAGAAATAAAATATGTTACCTTTCTTTTGGTCCCCGTTGCTAGTTGTACTAACCAAGAGTTAGCATGATTTATCTTCTTTAACTTGTTCAATTCTACTAAAGCTGGAGTAATATAACTGATACTAGCTCCTGGGTCAATTAGTATAGAAACATTGTGAGAATGAATTTTTCCTTCAACTTCCACAATAGTGTATTAATGATCTTGTTGTTTTCCATCCAGAGTTGCATTGATCTTATGCATGTTTCAACCAATGCCTCAAACTGTTGAAGCCTCTTAAAGGCTATGGAGTGAAGTTCTTGTTCTGGTATTTAAGCATGGATAATTTCTCCTTAGGCGAGGTTCTCCACACTCCCAATATTTCAGTGGTTCTCTGGGGATGTCCCTAACCTTCTTGAACCCTAGATTAATGAGTTTACTCCCCCCTTGAATATTTTTTGTATTAAAGTGATAGTCCTTCCTTTGAAAACCCTTTTCCATGTTACAGAAAGGGGATGGTTGGAATCCTTTCTTATGCTATTTCATTATATCATGTTTATTTTCTTTCCATGCCTTAGGAATTTCATATCGTTGCTTGTACTGATCATAGCACATTCGATCCTTTCTATATACTTTATTTAAAGACTTAGGATTGTCAAATTCAATTATGTCCTTGTAAGACTATGGTAGACAACTTAAGAACCTTTGTATCTTTACCTTATCTTGTTTGATGTATAGTACAAACCTCAACATATCTAGGAATTTATTTATCAAATCGTCCATGGCCATTTGTCCTTGTCACAGTTCATAAAATTCCTTAATTTTTCTTTTGTAATAACTTTCTCATAAGTACTACTTCTTGAAATGATTTTTGAATTCTGACCACTCCATTCATTTTTCTTTCAATTCCTTTTGTAATTTTAGGTCTTTCCTGTAACTTACCCAGCCACCCACAGGCCGGGCTATGCCACTTAATGTGACTACAACACACCCAACCACCAGCAGGCGATTCATGTTGCAGTCCCAAGACTCATTTTTATGATCTTATCTTGAAATCAAAGTACTATTCATGAACGTTAGAGGCATGAAAATCACATGCATAAGACAATTTCCATGCTATAGTATAAAGAAGTAAACAATGTGCCATGCACAACAAATAACCAGTAGGCATGCACATTAGAATACATATCTTAGAGATAATTAAATACACAATGGAATAACATTAAACAGAAAACATAGAGAGCACTTATATTGCAAGTGAAGATTCACCAACTGGCTTCAGACCAAGGATGTTCCTCCCAACCATAAACACTGCTATTCTTTTACTGTCAATAACAAGTCACCCCCGAGCCAAGGCTGTGAATCCACAAGGATGGTTCCTAGGCCAAATCGAGAAACACACCACAGTTGGCTAACTAGCTCTCAAGTTTCCCGACCACACAACAAATACTAATTTCCAGTTCTATTTACCTTCATCCCACCCAACCCAAATAAATGAACACCTTTCTGTGCCATGCAATCCATGAGGTTGTTCCATTTCTCTTCAGGGCTCCAGTGCTAATGGTCAGTAAATCTCCCTACTGGAAACTCCAAGGACTCTCAACTATGGACAGTTCTATTGGAGCTACCATCAATTTCATGCACATGAGCATCCATTCCCTCTTGGAATGATCAATAAAATTATTACAACAATTTGAAAATGGATATCCTCTTCCTGCCATTCATTTCCATGCTCAGTCCAAGAGCACACAAAATAGCGAGAGAGAGTGAAGAGGAAGAAAACAAGCGAACAAGGGGAAGAATATGAACAAGTGGAAGAATGATTCTCTAACTTCCCCCAAGCCACCCTCACACAGCCATTGATATCCATGCTCAAACCAAGAGCATATGAATGCAACAAGAGTGAGTCTCCCAAAAATGAAGAGTCAAAAGGTGTAACAATGAATGAATAAGAACAAGTGAACCCCCACCCAAACCAAAGATGGGTTTATATAATTACTTGTAAATAAAGAACCACATGGCCTCCCCCAAGAATCTCATGTAACCCATTTTCTCCATCAAATCAATTATGAGTAAATAAAATAATAATAAAAAGACTTATCCCTTCAAGCCCCCTCTCTCGTGGAATCGTAGCCCCCTATCTCTTTTTTCCTTGTCTGTCTTGCATACAACGGTGTATTTTACTAATGTATATGAAGTGTTACATTTCCTAGGCACTCTATCCCCTTTTCGACTTTACCATCTCACTAGCCTAAATCACAATTACACAATACATTATAGTTCATAAGGGTTAAAACTAGGATGTTCCATCCCCCTCCCCTTATTTTGGCACTGTCCTCGGTGCACAACACCGTTCTAATCTTATTATAATTACAAATATAGGCCCTCTGACCTTAATCCACATAGGATATCTAGGCCAATATTATATACATAGGCACTATGGCCTAAAATTGAACATGTATCCATGGTAATTCAGACCCTAAACATGTATAATGATCTTCAGAATTTATAATTTTGGCAGTAATTGCAACCAACAAGCTCTCCTTCCCTCTCATCCCTACACCACCCAAAAAAATGAACCCCTTTCTCTTCCATGCAGTCCCTCGGGTTGTTCCACTTATCTTCAGGGCTCCAATGCACTCGACTAGGAAGTTTCAGAGTTATGGCCTCCAGAACTCTTGTTGCAACAAGTCCATTGGACTTTATTGATTCTATTCCATTTTCATTCAGTTGCTCCAACATCACCTTCTTTGTTTCCCCCATAGTATGTTACTTTTCTAGATCCTCAACATTCATCATTTTCCTACAACATTTCAAATCAACGAGCATGTCAATTCACAATTTATGCATGATTTTTTATTTTTTTATATTTTTGTTCCTAATCTACGAGTACATTTTTCATAATTGAGTGTAACAATACTTATCTGTGTGGTTCATAGTTTTGCATCCATATGGTTGTATCGTTAACTTGGCTCACTATTTTTCCCTGACATACCAATTGTGTGCATGATCTGAATCAATAGTTTACAAGAGCTATGTCTCATCTTCCTCGTGGTCACTCACCTTCCAGGCCTAGGATCGTGCATCCCCTTCTTTTTTATACAGTCCCTCAGGAAATCCATCTTGTCTAACCAAGGTTTCCTTGCACAAGAAGATTTCTAGGGACACATGGTTCTCATGTCACAACAATATCATTTTCCATGCTTTCCAACTATCATATCCAACATCTCATCAGTGTAATACACATACAATCATCATGAGATATCATTATAGCCATTTTCAATCATAAATGTCAAATCTGTTTTATACAGGAAAACAAAATTTTTCAAGCATGAGCTTTCTGCTCATAATAATTTGGCTCTTGCAGCAATAGAAATTGGTCTTCTTTATGGGCTTACAACACTGCCATATCCAAGACTCTTTCTTCCTGCAATTTCAACATTCCTAAACCAAATAAATTGTCAATATTTTATGTACAAGCTATATATATATATATATATATATATATATATATATATATATATGGTAACAAGTGATCTTAGAATTGTTTACAACTACAATTCAATTACTTCCATCAGTTCTTGACATTAAATGAAATTTGAATATTGAATGGAATGAACCCATAATTCTTTACACATGTATTATCAACCAATATATTCTCTCTTCTATCCAAAAATATTTCTATCACTTTGTTCCCCCCCAACAAAGACTTTCTGCAATTTATCGTTATGTAGCTACTTAACCTACAATTTTCTTGTTGTAATATCTAACAACGCCTAAAGTGTTTTCTACTTCACGAGTTAGAAATACTCTCATCATTTCAGTTGTTAGGATAATCATTTCTATGTTATATAATATATACGTGCATTCACCCAATGCATCCAATGATTCCTGTAATATCACTTGTAACATCAATAGCTCAAAAACTGATCTTGGAATTGTAACAATAACAATCCAATCTCCTTCAACTATTATTCATATTAATTATAATGCATCTATCCATCATTATGTATTTTTATCACCACGGGATTTTCATAATGCAACAATTAATTACTAAATAAAATAACAATCAATGTGCCAATACCCATGGCCATGTATACACAATGCATTCATGCATTGGCTACATAACACAACAAAAATATGTCATGTATTCCACCACGATGAGTTGGAAGATCTGGCCAATGCCTCAACACATCATCCACACACTTCCTACTGCTTTCCTGACTATTTGGATACCTTCCTTTTCAACCCAAACAGAAAACCAAGAATATAATTCTTAAGTGCTCTTCACTGTCGGCAAGGAGGTTGCAGTCCAAACATCAAATAAACAGTAGATAACATTGAGCACTCACTTAGTGCTATATCCCTTCTATATCCAACCATATTATGGTCTCACACATGACTAACTATATGGGTATCCAATGTTACAGAATGAGTATGTCTCCTGAATTAACCTGATTACGATCCCATAATCAATCATAACATAATATGCAACCAACATTTTATCTAAATGCATTCTATCATCAATAAAATTTGCATACTCTAGGCCTTTGGCCATTACATATCAATTTAAATATTGAAATTAGTTGAGGGAATTCTTACTTAAATCCCCTTCAACATGTATGCATCAACAGAAAATAAATGTATACCTACCTGGTTGTTATCAACCTACTTGTTGCTATCTGACCAAATGATATTTGTATAATCTCATAGACTTCCTCCTTCATCATTTTGATCACCATTCCTACCACCCTCATGGGTCTTTACCTCGATGGAAATCATAAGCAACAACAACATCCAAATATTTAACCGTGCTATATCATTTTTCCTGAATACATAATCCATGATTAGTCATACTCAAACATTGTGTCATAATAATAGACTATTCTAAGTACACAAGCATGTTATATTCATATCCAAGCATGTGCAATTACATGTCCATATAAACCAAGCATTTACTGTCAGCATGCTTACTAATGCATATGCATTTTAACTTCAGTGTATGCCTCATGCACTCTATTTCATTTTTTTTTTAATTCACTTATTTATTTATCTATTTATGTTGTAGTTGGTTGTCCTTGAACTCCTTCATATCCTTGTTGCATTGTATGCTTCCATTCTACTCATATGCACTATGGTTCCCTAGTCTAAACACTTTCCCGTCAAGTTCCACTTGGCCATTCTACAATCCAACCAATGTGTTTTATTTTCAACAACCTCTCCTAGGCAGTCATATCCAACTCTACATTTATGAAACATTCCAGCACCCTGGAATGAAGTATATCAAACATTCCATCACTCTATTACAACATTCTTGAATCAAATATTATTACTCCTTAGTTTTCCATTGTGTTAATTCATTAACCTTTCCCTTTGAAACCACACCTTTGACACTTAATACCATTTCCAATGGAAGTCCATTTTCACTCAATGACACTTTTTAAGTGAGAGGGCATTCCCAATTCTCTGCATTAGCATCTTGATTTCCATTGTGAACTATGATATCAAGAGTGGATCTCTTTCACACTTTTCCTTTTATGCCCATCCATGAAATATTTAACCTACTAGCTTCATATCCTATGTGAGAGTTCTTACTTTTGTTGTACCTGTAGTTTATTCAGATTCTGTGATTCTTGACTAATATTTTTGTTCCATTGTCCTTGATTTCTTTGTCCGCCTTTCATTACTTTCTATGTAGCTCTTGATTGCCTCATCCAACTCCTATAATATTTTTCATGCCTCCATGACGCTAACATATGATCCTAGACTGGAATTGATCTGATTATACCTCTAATACTAACAAACCTGCAAGCAATCATCTCGTTATAATTATACATATCCTACAAATTTGTCAATTAAATTTACAGGTACCTTTTCTTTTTAATTCATGAAGAAAATTATATCAATCTTTGTATTACAACAGTCCCCTGTTATTTTCCTCTAAATCCTCTGAATCAACTTTCCAACGATTTTACTCTTGCCCCAATCGGATATCAGAGGTGAAAGTTAGGGATCCTTGAAAAAACACTTTCAACCCTCTTACTTGATACAAAAATTCGAAAACTACAAAGGCACTTCCTTCAAACCAAGTTCCATGTGACCACGACTATGACCATGCTCTTAGCTGAAAAGCACTTATCCGGAGCTTCGAGACTGTGGGGCTCCAGAACTTTAGGACTTCAGGACTTTGAAGGATATCACACTTAAACACTTCAAAACACCCGAACATCGAACTGTGAACTCTCGAACCCTCGCTCTTCGAAGATTTACTACTTTAGCGCTCCGAAGATTCAAGACTTTGGAGAAATTCTCAGCATAAAAAAACATATTTCCTGAAAACGGAACTTTCAAACAAGTGTTCCCCAGAGCCTCGAGACTCTAATACTTAGAAACTTTAGGCTTCGGGAGATCCGCTAACTTAACACCTTATTTCTCCTGAATGTCAAACTGGCGAACTCCCGGAGAAGCTCTCTGAAGCTTCACGGTTCGAAAGTCTTTACAACTTCACACCTGAAAAATATCGAATGCCAAAATTTCAAACTGTTAGGGTCTTATTAGCACTGCGCACCAAGGGTGCTACATGTCAAAATATGGAGATGACACGTGGCATAGACGACTGACAGTTTCAAGCTCCAAATAATACATAAGGTCTGTAAAAGGCATGAATCAAGTTGACACATGGAATGCATAAGTGGGTCCACATCACCTTAGGTGACATCATCATGCCACGTCAGTCTAGCACTCTGGGACTTTGGTACTCCGATCTTCAGAGGATATTACTACACAACACTTCACTTCCTCTAAACGTCGAACTGGAAAACCCCTGAAGGTGTCAAGGATCAACGATCCATGGTCTCAACTGAGATCCACAGTTGGTAAGAGCTACGAGACTCTGGGCTTCAGAGTTTTCCCCCAAGCATCGAATTCTCTGACTCCCTGAACCACTTTTTTCCGGAGCTTTAATACTTTTGCGCTCTGGAGCTTCAGGCTTCAGAAGATTTCACACTATAACACTTCAAAACACCCGAACGCTGAATTTCCAAACATACGTTATCTGGAACTTTGGGGCTCTAGACCTTTGGATCTTTCGGATTCATAAATTTTTTCTATTGAACGCCACCCAAACCCCGAATTATCGAACACTGAATCAGTGAACTCTCGAACATGCTCTCTCTAGAGCTTTGGTACTTCATGATTCAGGAGACTTCTCCACTCTACACCACAAATATCCTGAACAATGAATTCCTGAATACTTGCTAATCTACGGACACGTGTCCACAAACACGAATGGTCTAGATTGGTTCTAGACTTTGAGACTTCATGGACCTCTTCCCTTTGTGCAACCATAAACAAATTTCCCCGAACTGCTGAATTGTTGAACCACTTGGGGATCCAACGGTTCTCCTTCTCCCAAATGATCTACGGTGTAGATTTACTGCAGGACTTCAGAGCTTTGGGGATTTTTCCTCCTCTCTATCAAAGACTTAAAAACTACCAAAGCAAAGAATTCTGAAGGACTTGAGGGGATAACAATTGTGCTACTTCCCTAGATCCGATGACTATGAGGGATCTATCTTCTCCCGAATAGATCACATGTGTATTTTTTTTTTAATTATTATTATTAAAAAAACAAACTAAAGTAATATGTAACAGAGACCGCTTTCAAACACATGAGAAACGTTGCCGAATCGTCCCTTACCTTGTCACTTGTAAAGGTGCACATGGGTGATCTTTTTTTCTTCAAAAATAAACTAAAATTATAATTTATAACTGAAAGTATATCTCTCTGAATTAAAACTATATATGAACTAAAACTATATAATTTATAAGTGAAAGTATATCTCTCCGAATTAAAACTATATATGAACTAAAACTATATAATTTATAACTGAAAGTATATCTCTCTGAATTAAAACTATATATGAACTAAAACTATCATTTATAACTGAAAGTATATCTCTCTGAATTAAAACTATAATTTATAACTAAACTATAATTTATAACTGAAAGTATATCTCTCAGTATTGATATAATTTAAGAAGGATACAAAGTATCTACACAAAAATATTCTACAAAATGTTAGCACAACAATTATAATCTTACATTCAAAATAACTCGTAAATGTGTATCTTTATTAAAGCATAAATATTTTATGTTAAATACATAAAAAAAAATCTTTGTAAATTGCTCATTTAAATTCATATTTTTATGATAAAAAAATGTTGAATGGGGTAAATTATTTTTATAATAAAAAGAAATGTTGGATTGCAACATTTCGATCCTTCATTTTTCGATCCTTCATTTTAGAAGTAAAAGAAGTGTGGGATGGGCAATAAGCGAAAAGTGCTATAAATATTTTTATAATAGGAAGAAATGTTGAACTGGAACTAAGGCCAATGGTCAGATAATATATGCCAGTTCCATAAGTCTATTTATTTCACTGCTTTGGATTTCGTTGTCAAATATTTCTATCGTGCTCGTACCATGTGTAGTCTATCATCATGCCATGTGAATGTCCTCAATATGCATTGCACCAGATTCTACCAATGTTGGGAATTGCCAAATTAAATGTATGATACAAATTTTAGTGAAATGGTACATATTTCAAATGTTTGTTGTCTAAAGACAAGATAATGGGACGTAAAAATCTGCAGATTTATTTTCATATATGTTTCCTTTCAGACAATATATAAGCTAAAAATAGTGTAGTTTTGAGGAATTAGGTTCTTACAAATGAAGATAAACACAACTAAATTTGGAAGGATTGAGCCCTTACAAATGAAAAAATAGTGTGACTTTATTAATCTTTTCAAAAACATCTAGAGAAAAAAATGTATTCATTTCTCTAGGCCATAATTTCATGAATTTATCATGCTCAGGGGAGGCTGAGAACTTGCATGGCAACTCATAGTGTCATTGGGGCCAATCCTTGCATTACCGTACAGAATCAAGTGCAAATCAACGAAATCGGCTTGATATTCCTATGTTGGAAATTAATCTAGCCAGGGACTATTGGAAGTCATCTTAAAGACTTCAAACAAAATAGTTCAATTTTGGATATCTTCAAGTGGATTTTGGCAAATCTGGTGTGTAGACACAGATTTTTAAGAGATCATGAAATAATTTCTCCCCAATTGAATCAAAATTTTCTATCTCTCCCAAACCTTCAATCTAGATGTCACAGTGCATACATACAAATAACCTAGTCTATGAATAATCAAAATATATCTAGAATCATGTAACCAAATAAAAAAATGTACAGGCAGCAAGGCAAAGATATTTCATGAACACTTTATAGTACCTACCGAAAGAAGCTTTAAATTCTTAAAAGATATTTCATTTTCTTTTCCTCTACTGGGAAGACATCTCACAAATTGAAATCATTGAAGACATCTCACAAATTAAAATCATTTGCCAACATTTAATGAAAGTGAGAATTAAGGTTGTTTAAGAATAGTTTAAAAAATTAAAAGAAGAGTTTAATAAATTAAATGTTTGCTGCAGGTTTCACTTCAACTCTGAGAATTGACGGAGAAGGCAGTACACTTAGGTTCATAGCTGGCTCAAACACTAGCCTACCACGTATCTCTTGGCTCTATACTATCACTAGAAGGGTTCAACTCGGTTTGGAATGACCTCACAAAGCACCCAAGATATAAGAGATATCAACCATGAGTTCATATGGCTTGTTTAAATGCAAACAAGTTTAGAACTAATTAATTGCATGAAAATGTAATGGGATTGTATATTGGTGGAAAAAAAGGAGAGGTGAGGAATAAGTTTTCTATACTAATTCTTTTCTAAGAATGTGCAAAAAGTAAGACATAATAATAGAAAATATAATAAATAAAGAACAAATCATAGAGAAAAATTCCACTTTTTAAAACACACTCAATGTATTATTCAAGAAATAAATGCTTACAATAAAGAGTCTCAGTGAGTTTCAATAGTAACAGAATTTTAGAGAAATTTAGGAACTAGAATGGTAAGATAAGACACTCAATGATTCTTCCAGCATTAGAATTCAATAAATATGTATAGTAAAACCATAAAACCATAAACCATTTCCCCATACTAGAAACAAGAGGGACTTTATTCCCTACAATTACTCTATGCAAGTATTCATGCTACAACTTTGCATTATTCCTCCTAGAGCTTTGCAAGGTGTATGACACATTTGTCCCAACATTATATCACTTTTGATATACATTGCAAGGGTACAAGGGAGAATACATCAAACTACAAGCTAATTGATAGGGCCCATAAGGTCCATAGACTCACATTAACACTTGAATTTACCTTGCTCACTAGTTTAGTAAGTGCATTTGCAACATTATGCAAAGTGTCAACATTATCTAGTATGACCTATCCATCCTCTACCATATCCTTAACAAAATATTAATCGACATCTATATTATTTGCCTTTTCGCAACCCTACTTCTAACATAGTTTCCAACTCACAACCCATTGCTTCGCCAAACAATTGAAACACTTCATAGATCCCTTTCTATCTACATCCCATGCTCAATCAAAATCGACATAAACCTCCATCAAATGTGGATCCCCTTAAATATCATTATGATAAAAATTGAATATTCAAAAGTACCTTGAAAATATCTACAACCTAAATGTTCAAGTCTAGGATTAGCCATGAATCGACTCAAGACTCCTATCTTTTCAACATTGTCATCTAATCCAATCTTCTTTTTGACATATGATTTACATCCAACGGGTTTATGTCCATCATACAATGGAACAAAGTCCCATGTGTCCTTCTTTCTATGTGTATCCATTTCCAATCTCTAGGACTCCTTATCTCCCATCTCCATTGTTTCTTTCACTATTCTAGGCTCATCAGTCTTAGAAGATAAAGAAAATATACATCTAAAATCAAATGAACTATAATTATATTTGTCTAGTTTCCTTGTTTTCCATGTGGACCTCCTTAAACTTTGAGTTTAATCCTTCTACTCTTTGAAACCTCTTCCTCATTATGTTCTTCATGAATTTCTTGTTCACTATTTGGTTCAACTTTCTCGATCTTGGGTGGTATCTTAACCACTAGCTTCTTCGCTACACTACTGTGGGAGAAGGATTAACTTCTATAACATTTCTCCTATGCAAAAAAATTTTGTAATATCCCCAAGGACGAGCCCCAGTTTTATTTATGAATTGTAAACATGTTTTGTAGGATGGTGAGCCATGTGTTGATAAGTTGGTGGGCTTATGTGTTTATTAGGTCGGAGAGCCTAAGTGTTAAAGGCCAAGAGCCTATTTTTGTATATGTAATTATGTAGATCATTAATAAAGATTAAACAATGTTGCGTGTAGACCGACCACGAAGAAAGAGTGATGAGGGACTAAGCTTCCACTAGATAGGGTAAGGGAGGGGGCTCAGTGTCTAGGCCTAGAGGCTAAGTTATAGGGCTTATCTCTAAGGGAATAATATTTTATTATTATTATTTCCTAAAGGCTAAGGTGGACATGAATGATGTTGTCCTAAGTTCCTAGAAAGGGAACGAGTGTGAAGTGGAACGCATGTGGCTGCAGGAAGACAAGTGTTGACCTAGGAACATGCAATTATAGCTGGGAAAGCCAGCCTATTAGGGGGTTCACCTGCCATTCTTGATCCACTGTCTAACCGTGAACCGGGGGCATCCATCACGGATCTCTGGAACCAGTCACCTTTGAGTCAAATTGTGTTGGGGGTTCGCTTCCCGTTCAATGTGATTCCCATCCTTGCATCTGGATGAGTTTTGAGATCCTTCACCTTTGTGTCTGCACTCTCATGAGTTTAGTCACCCTGAAAACAGTGAAAACCGAGGGACTAATCTGCGTCTCATGTGAAGTCTGAGAACCCTGTAATTGTCTGAGCCATGTGGTGTCATAATTATTGGTTGTTGCATCCACACAGTTCCTTGACTGATTGTGGCTTGCTGTCGTCAACTATTTCTTACTAAGCCTTKCTATGTCTAGTGTATGACTGTTACCATTTTGGGTTTCCATACCTGTTTTCCCTATTGTTGTTGTTGTCACCTGTACCTAGMTGTAGCYGAGTCGAATATTGGTTGAAGAGGCARGTTGTCAGGCCTGTGAGCAACTCTCCCAGGCGAGAGAGTTTKTTGGGAAGTGAGTTCTCCTGGAAGGGAGTCTCATAGMAACTACAATACTCTGAGACTTCTRGTCCATCCTATTGTTGAATCCCAAGGTAAGRGAGGTTTAATAGYGATGGACTTGTATTAGTGAAGGTGTACCCTCCTCGGGTGGAGCAGGTGTGTGGGGAATGAGGGTCTATGGGTTGTGGGCGTAAGTGGMTCCTGGGATAAAAGATTCTTCCTGTGTTTTGTGCAACTTCCCTATTGACCTTTCMTAGTCTAGGAATCCCTTGCCCGATGGAGCTTAGTCTCAGCTTAGGGGTGACCTACTGCTGAGCGTGATGAGCAGTGTGGTTTATGGCTGGGAGGTTCGTGGAAGGTCTGYATGCAGTTGGTGGTCTTCTAATAAAAGATAATTATCGATTTTATATTCATTTACATGTTGTGTAATGGTACATATGTTGTAATTGATGAGTATTGTCTTTGTATGTTGCATATGCTGCATGTGTAGGCTTACTGTTATTTCCACAATAATATGTTATATATGTGTAGAATAGTCATTCTATGTTTATATGGATGTGTATTTTTTTCCGCAAGTATCTCTGTGTGGCATAGCCCAATAGTTTAAGGCTGGAGCTATCACAGATCAGAGCTAAATGTACAAGATAAGGTATTTCACAGGTAGCATTGCCCCGACAATGGATTTGTAGGCCGGGGATGTTACAATATGATATCAGAGCATGGTTTCAACGCTGAGCCTGGATGGGCCATGTTAGTGGAAGTTGAAGCAAGAGTTTCGGAACGAGTTGTTGTCGAAATGGACAAAACTCAAGTTCTGACCCAAGGTTTCAACATGGAGCCTGGATGGGCTAGGTAAGTTGTCATTGGACTCAAGGTTTCAAGAGGAAATGTTGTTAAGAGGAACCAATTTTGGACCTCAGAAACATCCATGAGTGCCAATAGGATTACCTTGGCCTTGTTAAGAAGCTCA
>JASDQU010243672.1:81305-101203 GCA_032191745.1 Picea mariana | reverse complement strand
AGCAATGGTGTAATCCGAGGCTGCGAGGTAGAGGAAATAATCATGGTTGTAATCCGGTGGGAAGAGAAGCAGAGTACGTGTCAGGGATAGTTTCAAAGCTTCGAAAGCTTTGTTGGTGATGGTATACCATACGAACTCGGACCCCTTTTTGAGTAGTCGTGTAAATCCAAGAGTTAGCTCGACATAGTTCGAGATGAAACGACGAAGAAATTTTGTTTTCCCTTGCAAACTTTGTAACTGGCGAAGTGAAGAAGGAGGAGGGATATTGAGAATTGCCTCAAACTTCAAAGGATCTAACCTGATCCCTTGACATGAAACAAAAAAGCCTAGAAGTCGGTTAGATTCTATGCAGAAAACGCATTTGTGAGGATTCAAGTATATATAGTAAAACCGACATCAGAGGAAAATGGCTCGAAGGTGTATTGGATGATCGACACGGCACATGGAATGAGCGGGTAATTCATCGAGATAGGGTTGCACGATGTGCTTGATATCATGGAAGGCATAAGACATAGCACGCTAGAAAGTTGCGCCGGCATTTTTTAGATCGAAAGGAAGTTTTCAATAAGCAAAAGTGCCCCAAGGAAAAATAAAAGTGATTTTGTGTTGGTCCTTGGGAACAATATTGATTTGATTATATCCGGAGAAACCATCCATCAGAGAGAAGATTTCACTTCCGGCACAAGCGTGGACAATCTGGTCGATGAAGGGGGTAGGAAAGTTGTCTTTAGGACATGCTTTGTTAATATCTCTATAATCAACACGCACGTGGATCGTGCCTTGTTTCTTTTCGATTGGGACAATATTGGAAACCCAGTAAGTGAGAGCCACTGGGTAAATAAGGTCGACTTTGAGAAGTTTCTCGACTTCAAAATTGATAGCGGTCGCTTTATGTGGGTGGACCGGATGAAGGCGTTGACGGACGGGTTTAGTGTCTGGGTATGTCTTGATATCATGTATCACAATTTTGGGGTCAATACTTGACATTTCTTCATAGCTCTAGGCGAAGACGTCACAAAATTATTTGAAAAGTGACTTGTAGGTGACGATTTTATCAGGGGAACATGAAGCTCCAATATGTACATTTTCGACAATTACAGGTTTTATAAATATGTCGAGGGGAATGGTGTGTGAAATATTGCTTAAGTTCCCTTCGGAAAACACATCGTGTGTAGACTCGAGAACAGTGGAAATGATGACAACGGTCGACGGGGTCGAGATCCGTTGGTAGCTCTCAATGGTGTGTTGTTCCAGGAAGAGGATGGAAATATGATGTCCATTGTCCTAGGGGGTGTCTTCCATAATAGAAATAATCATCTCGTCTGTGGGAAAAATGACTGAGAAAAGATCTGGAGCTAAATTACCAAGAGAGGGGGTAGAAGGAGTTGCCGATTGAATGGCCTGATAGGTGGTTCGACCGGACTCAACGGAATTTAGTCGTCGTAATGAAGATGATCGCCTGGGTTGGGTACCATCCATGGGTCGTGAGACACAGGGGTTCCATGAATAGAGGTGGAGATCATGTTGTTCGAAGCAACAGAAGGATGTGAAACATCAGGTGGTGGGATGGGGAAGGTACCCATTAACGAGGAGTATTTAAGAAGACCCACATTGACGTTCTCATATCTAGGAGGGGGGGGTTTGCAATGAATGATATGTTTCCAGTATGCGCATCTGAGTTAAAGAAGGCTACTTGGTCGATGGCAATGAACTTTCCTTGATGAGGGAAATGCATGACATGGAAAAGAGTCGACATGACTGCAGGCATGGAATCAATTCAGCTACGGCCAAGTAGAAGGTTGTAATCGAGAGGAGCGTCAAAGACTTCCACTCCCACTTGGACCGTTTTTCCTTCTAACGTAATCGACAACGAAGGGAGGACACCGTAAGGCTTAAAACCGGAGCCATTAAAGGCTTTGAGTGTGTTGTGGGATTCAGTCAAAGGAGGAGAATTGATGGCTTTCCAGCAGGTAATAGACATGACACACGTCGAGGCACCCTTATTGATAACTGTTCTACAAATGTTTTTGTCGGAGACAATAACTTGTATTTGGAATGCAAGTTGAGGGGGTAACCTTGGAATGTGATCTTCCAAGTCAAAAATTATTAATTCGTATCCGTAGAGTCGATTCCACCGATAGATTTCAACAGTGCCTTCCGTTGTGTAGGAAAACTTTGAAGGACTTCAAGGGCTGACATCGCAGATGGTGCTTGGGACAGATCTTCAACAATACTATAGTTCTAGGTAGCACGAGCATGAGGAATGAAAGCTAACTTTCGAATGATTCCCTTTGGAGGAGGGCGAAGAACTGTGTCGAGGCTCGGTCGTTCGAGATGAAGAGGATCATTGGTAGGTGGAGTCGTGGGAGATGGTTGGACCAATGAAGGAGGTATAAAATCAACCTTCTCTTTAGAGGAGGAATAATCTTTGGCTCGAGTGGTAAGTGTGATGTCGTTTTGTTTTGAATCTCTTGTACACATTAAGACATAGGATGTATTGGAGAGGGAGGGTTGGTCGTGAATGACCAATTGGGCCTGTTGTTGAGAAGGGAAGGGTTGTGACAATATGGCCGGAGTGGGTGGTTTTGTGGTCCCTTGAAGGAACTTAGTAACCTCGTCTCATCATGGACAATCCTTAGTGTAGTTATCATCACCACAGATAAGACAAGGGTATCGGGGTTTGCGCTTATCCCTATCGTCAACAGGTGGTGTTTTAGTTCTCTCTGCTTGCGAATCATCTTTTTCCTCCTTATTCTTACCCTTTCCCTTTCTAGATTTGTTTTTACTGGTAGGGGTAGATTGAACTGCATTTACCTCAGAAGTCTTGCCGGTGGGAGGGGTAGGAGACAGAGCATTTTGAACATTAGAAGAAATGGGTTTGGGGTTATTTGTAGAGGTTTGGACAGAATGCGGTTGGGCATGGAAAGTGCCAATCACACCGTCGGCTTCATGAGAAGTAGCAGGAGTAGTTGAAGTGGTGGAAGTAGAAGGACAAGGCGCATCCGGGAGTAATTCATAAAGAGTACCTGTTTGTGAGTAAACGAGGTCAAGGTATTGAGCACGACTAATGGCCTGTTCTTCTGTGACAACTCCACCCATGGTGATGTCATGATTGATGTCGTTCACAAATGATTTCGTGAACCACTCTACCAACAACTGACCGGAAAGTTCGAGTTTGATGAGACTTCATCTCCATCGCCATTCCTGAATGTGATCGGAGATATGAGTGGCTTTGGTTTGTTTGAAAGAACTCAAAATATAGGTCCCTGTTTCATAACAGATCGATAACTGGTAGTGGGTGAGGAAAGCCATAGAGAGGGTGTTGAAGTCGGTGAAAAAACCTTGTGGTAATTCTATATACCACTTCACGGTAGAACCCGTGAGGGTTCGCTAAAAAAGGCATAAATGAATAGAGTCATCCATCAAGGAGTTGGATGAGCACCAAAGGTGAAAATTCATTACGTGATTGTTCGGGTGCTCTCCCAATTTGCCATCAAATTTAGGGATGTCAGATGGTAGTTTGGATGGTATAGTAGGCCATTAGGGAGAGTGACAGATCAGATCATTTAAAATCCTTGACAGATCCGGGAGGTCCAGGGTGGCTAAGAAAGGTAACTGTCTATTCACATGCGGGTACTAGTGACTTTGGGGAGGGAGTCCTGTTGGCAAACCAATGGGACCATAATCAGTTTGCATATAATGCGAAGATCCAGGTAGATTCGGTAGTGGTTGTGGAGGCAAGTAACTCATAGGGTTGTACCCTTGAATGGGGGCATGGGGTTGAGCATTCGAGCCCCAAATAGGATTAGATGTAACTGGATAGGGTTGGTCGGTACTAGGGGGTATGATGGAGCTAGCCGGAAGTTGTTTTCCCCCAGTCAAATGAGGGTTATGTTGTATAAGATGATTCCAATACTGGGCCAAAGATGGAGGCATGTTTTTTCCATAGGGTGGGGTCAGTGGAGGTTTCCCTCCAATCGGGGGTTGTGTTCTAATTGGGATTTGTCCTGCAAGGGGAGGTTGAGTTGGGCCTCCTTGGTGAAATTGTCTACCAAAAGGAATCTGGTAATTTGGTGTGAATGACGAAATGGTGCCACTAAGATCAGTGCCTCTGATAGAGAATGGAAGAGTTCCTCTGAAAGAGGGTGGAGGAAGTGTCAGAATGAAACCGAGAGGAGAGTTCCCAGAAGGAGTGGGACCACCAAGAGTTCTAGATGTGATTTGCGTAGGAGCGGGAATAGAGGCATTCAATGCACAGTATCTGGGTGGAAGTGTCGGGGTGACTATGGGCGAAAGAGATGTGCCAATGGGGGCTTGGCTAGCCATGATAATCCCGATGTGAAGACTCGTAGTATTTGTGTAATGGACCATTTGTAAAAGGAGAGTCAAGATGTGGTCATCTCGCGGAGCTTCTGTACCAGGAAAATAATAAGTAGTAGTAAAAGGTACTGCGTCTGTATCAGATGTTTCAGGTAGCACAGGTGAGACGGTGATATCAATGCCTACTCCTGAGCCAAAGAGATCCTGTCTAAAATCACCAGTAGTCCAAAAAGGATCTTGACCCTTAGGTCCTGGGAAAGGTCTAGTCGGTGATCCAGAAGACAGAACAACCAAGTCTCCAAAAGAATTCACTTGCATAATACTTCTCTCGAAGTCGGGATGAAGTTGAAAGTCCTCTCGAGAATTGGTAATTCAAAACCATTCTAGAGAGTTAGTTCTTTCCACTTGTGGGGTGGTAACATCTTGGACTTCACTCTATTGATGAGAGCCCTCCGGTGAGTTCGTAGGCAAGGGTTGAGAACCTTCCAGATTTTCTGGGGGTAAGCCTTGCATTCTACATGAACGACGTGGAGGGTCAATTGTGATCGAGTTGAAAACTTACAAAGAAAAAATCTATGCTCAACTTGGGAAAAAAAACATCATGCACTAGTAAAAATCTAGGAAGAAAAACCAAGCAAACAAGACCTTCTCATTCCGAAGTCACTAGTTGGTGATGAAATCCAATGTCGCAACGATGAGACAAGAAGGGATTGGGCTAGGGTGGAAAAGTTATGTTGATGACCTGCTTAACGGATTTACACCCTGGTGCAAGCTCCCACACATAATCGTGGGTATACCCTTCAAGGAGTCCGAGTGAGTTTCGCCAACGTCGATTCCAGGTACCATGAAGACTTGCCCCTTCATAGTCACCTTGTGTAAGACCTTAAGAAGATAGGCCACTAAGGTTACCACCAACAATAATAAATCCTAGGAGAACAGTCGACAGTCTGATCCACACGCAAGGGCAGGGTATCTAGCCCGAAATCATCTTGAGAGGCTTCCACTCATCATTGTGGGTATACCTTCAAGTGACCTCCGTAATACGTGCAATCTCTACATCGATATCAACAGAGCAGGGTGAGTAACTCTGTCAATATCAATGCGACCTCCGGTTTGACCCTTGTGTGAGAAGGGCTTCCCAGAACAAAATGTTGCAAATGGAATTTGACACTCCTTACCACAAGATGCTATTGTGTGTTTTGTGCTTTGGAGAGTGTATCTCTCTGCCTATTCCAAAGCTCTATACTAGCTAATGTTGGTGTAATAGAATCCTAGAAAAGAGTTACTAGTTAAATTTTAAAAATTGCACAATATTATTAAAGGCTGTTGTTACTCAAAGGAGACAGAAATGAGACCGTTGTTGTGTGAGACTCTGACCCAACAATGCATAGATAGGAATGAAAGATGCCAATTTTGTGTTCGATGAATCCTATTTACAGGAGGGAAAGAGGAGTTTTCTAGAACAACCTGAACTATGATATACGATCTTCTTTGAAATGAAATATCAACGAATAATGACCAATGCCAATTCTCTATTCGTTCTATTTCAACAATTGAATGCCAATATTTTCCAAATAAAAATTGCTTTAAAAAGAAAAATGTTTTTTAATTTTCAATAGAAACCACACAACAGTGGTGGAACTAAGAAAACCCAGCAACTAATGAAAAGAAATATACAACAAAACCCAAACCAATCTTTCAATGAAGACAAAAATAACATGTAGACAAGCCTAGTCTTTTCAAATGCATGAGGGAAACAATTTTCCAAGTAATTAGCAATTGAGAAAGACAATTAATCTCAAATTTTAAACTGATCACCGGCTCCCAACCAAACAAGCACTCGAATTTCAGAACCAGAGATTATATCCTTGTTAAGAAAAGGTTAAGAGATAACAGTTGAGAAAAAATGAACAAGAAGAGCTTTCGATTTCCGAAGACTAATCATTCACAAAATCCAAAGTCAAGAAACAATCAATCAGTGGCCCAAGAAGTTCTTTTCAGACACACATAGAAATCTGGGCATCTGAGAATACAAAAAACTTAATCCAAAAAATTTGCAAATGGGTTTGCAGACTAGCAGTGGTGTATAGTGCGAGAATGAAACATTCTCTTAGGCTGGTCACAAGTAGAGTGTGAGAGGTTCACACTGGACTGAAAAGCAGGGTGCAAACTCTAGGGGTTCTCATATGCTACAGAAGGGTTCAGTGTGACAATGCCTGAAACTAAGAAAAAATTGGAAAAAAGACAAAAAAATTTAAGGAACCTCTGGACCTAGAGAGTCTGTCAGGGTCTCCTCAAGACTCAGAGATTGATGGAAATGAAAAAATGATGAGGTAAGAGAAAATGGCTAAGGAAAAACACCAAAAACCACTAAAAAATGGGTTGCATCCCCAGTGGAGTTGCCAATTTTGTTATCGGACTAATCGGTAGGTGCAGACACTAATAGATCTCCCTAGATCCACCTGGATCTAGAACAAAATAGGACAGGACATGACTCTTTCCCTAAGTTGTAATCATTGAATCTGCTAATAGGAAGGAATAAGTGACATACCTTTAAATTGCTTCCTTAGGTCTCTGTTGTTCCTGCTTCGCTCCGGTGCTCTCGTGAGGTCAAGTCCAAGAAAACACAAACCAACCAAAGTGAATATATAAAAATGTATTCAACGTCAACTTATGAATATGATCAAGGAATTACACAATAAAATAAGAGTGACTTTGTGGGAAAGGGACATGTTGTTGTATCATATTAATTGAAAGTAGAAGATACAACCTGATCACCTTGATGTTGCAAGATTCCTTTCAGTTATCCTTGGTTCCAACACACACACTTTCTCTATACTTGCATGAAGAAGAGCCAATTCCTCTTGATAGACCAACTAGAGTCTTCAAGCTTCTGTCCAAGCAGGGTTCTTCACACAATTCTTTCACCAATTCTTCATTCAATATTGCTTAACCTTTTCCATGAGAAACCTTTCAATATATAGGAGAAGGAGAGATGGTTACATGGATGAGGATGATCCCATCAAATCTGAGAAGTCAGTAAAATGAAAACCATACGAATGCCAACTCATTTTCTAGAAGATTCCCTTATAGAACCCTCGAGACCTCTTCTCTTTACCAAGCTTAAAAATAGGTTCGCACCCTATGTATAGAGAATATTGTGAGAAGTTTTCACCCTAAGTGAAGGTGGCCTGTGAGAATGAGGGATTCTCGCACCCTAGGCCATAGGCATCCTGTGAACTCACTTTAAAAATATGTTTTTGGAAGGAGACAAGAGCCACTTTTCTCAAGAAAAAAGTCTTTATTGGGAGCCTAAATACACCATTGTTAAGACATCACCAGAGTGAACAAAATCATGTGTAACAGGTATTTATATAACTTGAGTATTTTAGGATCTTCTTTAGTTCCTATGTCACAGTATTCAACCTCCTTGGGCTAAGGTCATAGGGTAGATTTCAAGGGTATTTCATCTTGGTCAAACAATCTCTCTAAGGGTATCAAACCTCCGGGGATATGATTGTTCTTAATTACAAGCATTCGATGATTCACAATCTTATCCTGGAACTTTTCAGGTTCTTCTGCTTCCTTCATGATCCAAATAGGATTGTTCTGGTTTTCTTTATCTATATGGGTTTCAGAGAAGTCATCAACCATTTCTAGAAACTATTTAATCTTCTCTTCATCTTCAAAGACTTGTCAATGTTGCACATTATTTGGGATTGAAGGTTTGTGTCTCATTCCTATATGATACTTCAACTTTAGGATAGTAGGTGGCATAAATGTCACAACTTCTTTGACCAAGGAGTCTTCCTGTTGATTTTCCATTCTAGGAATGTGATGAATGTTAAATGACAAGAAGAAATTCTCAATCAGATCCCAGGTGCATTTTTTGTACGACCTTAGCCTTGGATGTTTAGCTTGATATTGTTTCTTTATTTGTTTTACAATAAGTTTTGCATCACCATGAACTATTATATTTTCAATTTTTAGTTTCCTGGAGGCTTCTAGTCTTAAGACTAGAGCCTCGTACTCACAGACATTATTAGTATAATCAATTTCCCATTGCAATCTTTATGAAAATGGGATGACATATTCATCTCCAGGTGCAACAAACAACACTCCAGCCCTTGCCCCTTCATAGGATGAAGCGCCATCGATTATTTTTTTCCATACTCCCTCTCTACTATTTACATTTTTCTTTGGTTTTTGTATTTTTTTTGTTTTCCTCTTATGCACATTGTTCAAAATCATCGGCTATTGATAAAATACAATTTCCTAGATCTTTATTAGCAACATAGACTGGGTAATTGTTTAGGTTTTGGGGGTCACTTACAGTGTATGCCAGTCTAGTCTCTTTGTACAGTCAAGTAAATTGTCCGCCAAAAATCGAGATCGTGGCATATGTCATGTCCAATTGGAGTGACCCTCCAAGTTTTGAGCATGCCATATTTTGCGGGGATGTCAGAAACAACTACATACATAAGAATAATCTTTACGGGAATCTGTGCAATATTCACTACTAGATCGTTGATCATACCGAGACACTTAAATTTTCTTGAATCAAACTAGTATAAGTCCTGATAAGGTCTAGTGATTTCGAGGCCCAACTTTTCCATAATAATTTTAGTCATTAAGTTGTGAGAGGCCCCATAATCTAACATGAAATTATGAAGTAAGTGGTCATGTACAGTTAAGGTAATATAAAAAGGAGCTACAAAATCCTTATCATTTTCAATGTATGGACCAAACATAATCATAGGCTTTTCATCTTGTAAATTTATCACGTCTGCATGACATTCCGCATCAGAAAAATTAATCATTTTAGAAATTTGTATTTTATAAATTGGATTCTTAGCGAGCTCAACCAGAGGCATCATGGGGATTTTAATCTTATTTATTTAATTATCTAAACTGAAACCTCTGGTTGCTTTTTTGACTTCTCTATTTGAAGCTTGTGCTTTTGTATTCTCTGTTTTCTTAGTTTGTGTTGCTTTGGTTTCAACTGCTTTTGTTTGGGAAACTTGTTTTTCAACTAGGGGTTTAGTAACAACTGCCTCATTCGCTTTATTTCTTGATTAAATTTTTTTTGGTGGAAAAATTGTAGTATTTGCTTCTCTGGGCCTTAAATTATAATTCTGTTAAAGCTCAACCATTATGGAGTCGACGATTCCTTGATATCCAGACTCTCCCAGATTATTTATACATTCCTCATTACTAAATAGGGGTTCTTGGTCTAGTGATATTTCATAATCCTGTCTAGTTAAATGAGGTTCCTGGTTGTTGTCACCAAGGTTGTTTATATCCTCTTCTAACCCCTCATAGTTTTTCATATAATCCCTTTGCATAAAATTTTCTGTTTTAAATGGGGCTTGGATTTTTTGATCTTCAATTTTTACTTGCCTCTGTTGGGTCTGGGGGTTAGGATTTCTCCTGAAATCATTTCTAGCGATAGGATCAGGTTTGTCTTGGTCTAGTTCCATTCTAGATATTTTGTTTGACAAATCTTTGATTATCTTTTCCATGTCATCCATTTTATCTTCCGCAGACTTCCTAGATCTGGAGGGTGCTACCTGTTCCCTAAAGTGTTTAGGTTCTTTGGTTTCTGTCTCAACTTTGGATTTCAATTTACCAGATGCCATCATGTTTGATTGGATTTCTATGGCTTCATCCTACATTCTTGTCAGAGTAGTCGATCTTCTTTCTCTCAGAAGTAGGGAAAATCAGGTTCAAAAGCCCCTGTGAAAGTTACCTTTTCTATAGGTTGAGAGGGTTTAACTTCGGTTGGGATATTATAATAAAGTTTGTTAAATCTCTAAGTAAATTCTAGAATCGACTCAGAATTATTTTTTTCTCAATGCCAAGAATTTAGTCAAATAATAAAGATGGTCTTTCTTTTGTCCCCACTTTCTTAAAAAAACATTTTCTAAACCATCATATGATCGTAGGGATCCTACCAGGAGTCCTCAAAAACAAATTCTTACTTGTCCTTAGAAATTTTTCACTAAAATACTTGAGTAAACATCCTCATGCTCAATGCCAAGGATATCTGCGAATTGATTGAAAAAGGTTATGTGCTATGTGGTAGTTAAATCTCCTTCTCCCGTAAATTTTGGTAAGTTCTTCATATAATTTTTAGGTAAATCATGAAGGATGGGGGGAAGGACCAAGGGAGCATATATGGCTGCTACTTTGGAAAAATCCTAGGGGTTGGAGGTTTTCCTTGACCACCTCCACCTCCGGCACCACGTCCTCCTCCACCTCCAACACCACCTCCTCCAGCAGTAGCCATCAAAAGTCTGGGGGATGAACTTCAAGAGTTAAAAAGAGGGTTTTCAAAAACTTTGAGAGACTGAAGTGGTGACCTTTCAACTTCTTCGAGATGTGGCGAAGGGAATTCTGGAAAAATATCGTTAGGAGACGCAAAGTATAGAATAGGAGGGAAAAGGAAACATGGATTGGTTTCTTTAGACTTACAATATGTATTAATAGGTGAACCAGTAGGGGAAGAATCGAGGTATACAATGTGTTCTTCAGGGTTTCGTATAACCAGAACCTTTACCTCTGGTAAGGGTGAGGTAGACAGAGTATTAATGACAATGGGTAAGGAGGAGGCTCCTTTGTTCAGACAGTTGGGAGTATCAAAAGAGTCAATATCAATCTTAATTTTGGGTATGATTACATTTTGGTCTTCACGTCTAACCTCGGGCTTGCTATTTGAGGCCTCCGCAGAGGGTGTTTGTTTAAAAATTCTCTTCAGGAGTTAAATCTTCAACCAGAACCTTAGTATTGACTTGGGCAACTTTGGGTTGATACATTTTACATGTCGATGCGGTATTCGACTTGAGGTATCCCTTTGGTTTTAACAACCTTTCGGGATTGGATACAAGTGTGGTATGTTGATCGTCTAGGTTCTTTCTGGTATTCTTTCGACCTAATTCCATCTTATCTGTGGTGGAGTCACCAAGTGAAAAACAAAAATAGCCTTAATTCAGTATTCAATCTTTTTTCACTATCAAAGACATAATCTTACCTTGTCATTTTCCCAGGGAAAAATAATTTTGTTTCTCCGTCCCCGACAATGACGCCAAAATATGTTGGTCTCGAGTTTAAACTTAAGGCTCAAATAATAATGTTAGGCATCAATAAATTTCAAAGAGAGTGTTTATAAAAGGTGATTTTTCTACCTTAGTTATATGAGAAACATTCTTTAAATGAAATTAACAGTTCGACAACACATAGGTTGTATTTCGTGTCTGAGTCAAAATTGTAATATTGAATGGTGTGAGAGAAAGATACAAAACTGTAAAACAAAGCAAGGCATCAATTACTGAAGAGTCTCACCTTGTTGCAGTATAAGAAAATAGATAGTGTAACCTTGAATAAAGAATAAATTACAGTAAGCCACACAACAAGCAAGTCTTGATTTACTCATAGTAAATGAAGAGGAAAAGCTACTTACTTAATAAATTATTGATGCAATACGATTATAGTACTTGTAGTACTAAATTGAAATCAAACATTTATCAAGGAATGCAATAAAGAAATGTTGAGATATGGAAAACAAAAGAAACACATAACCCATATTTAACAAAACTTGGAATCTCTATCTGCACTTGTATTAATACTCAATAAGGAGAGTTTTTCTCTATTACAATTCGACAAGAAGCAGCCTGTAATAAGTATTCAATCTATGTATTTATACAAAATTGTCACAACTCAAAAATGGTTGGAATTCTCATAATCTAAAAATAGTAAATATCTAAAATAAGAGAATAGAACATATAGAATAATGGGATTCGTTTGCAATCTCTTTGTTTGTTGGATGAAACACTTATGTCTTCTGATCTTCTTGATGTTTTGGCACAACATCCTAGTCATCATAGCCCTGTTGCCTTTTGTCCCCTCACTGATATCCAATCATGTAATATCGCTTTCTTACTTGTTTCCATATGTGCTTGATTTTTCATATTCAATGCATTGGATGGATCTATGTACTAATTTCACTACCATCCCTAAAGGCTCAGTTTCTTGATTGGTCTCGAAAGTGTATAACTTTCTTTCTACCTGAGGTAGCTTTTCCTGTATTCTTTTATCTCCTTGAGACATGACCTGTAGCTGCAATATTGGTTTCACTATCCATTTGTTTATTTGAAGGAGATTCGTCTGTTTCATATTTTGGATGGTTGTCATAGCTTCCTCTTTGTTTGTTCTATAAGTATATTGATTATTTTCTATATCGATTTGACCCAGGGATTCGGAAACAACATTCCCTTAAAAATAAATTATCCCTTTGTCTAGTGACGTAAATGCTTCTAAATAAGCTTCAGTTACATCTATGGTGAGTCTCTTGCCTTCTGTTAAATTTGTTTCCCAGGCCTTTAGAACTCTGTCACCTCTTATTTGTTCTAACAGAGAGAGTTGATGTACATTTGAGACATTATCATTTTGTATCAATAAGACGACCTCTTGAAACTTATCTTGAGTTGAATGAGATTCTCTCTCCTTGATATAGATGTCTTTCAGAGAAAGGTCAACCGCCTAGTAGCACTTTTGGATTCCTTCTACCTTCATAAAACGATCTTACTGGGCATTTTCAAGTTTTTCATTTATTTCAATTGCTTGGGTCTGAAGATCCAAAATAGCCACTGAGGTAATTTCGGTCAACTCCAACTTAGCTTGCAATTGTTTTATCAATTCAGCATGTTGGGTGATCAGTTCTTGATTTAATTGAGAATTCATTTGGAGTTCATCAAAGTTGGCTTGGAGTTGTTGAAATTGATGTTTATCACCTACTCTGATTTTCTTGAAGTCTCGATTCATCATGTTCTAAACAGTCTTCTCAGTTTTTAGTATTTTATTTGGCAATTGATCTACCAACCGGTTCCTCTGTTTTAGCTACTCGGCCAGATTTTCTACAGATGACTGATTTGTCATGGCAAAGGCACCTAATGGGCCTGCCATTTCTTTAGAAAATTATGAATCATCTTGTCCCTATCCATCATACATCATTATTTGACTTTTTATTATTGCACCATCCTTCTGATGTGTTTCTCTCTTAACAATGGCTCTCCTCTTATTGTTGAAAAAGAAGTCTGAAGGAGGAATTTCTTTGAATTAAATTGGGGTAAGATTGTCTATGAAGATGACTTCGAAACTCAGGTTCCTGAAGCTTGACTAAAATGGTGTTAATGAAATAATGGGGTTACCTATATCTGTGGACAATTTTTTCTCTATTGTATTGCTAACTAATTTGTCTGGTGTAGAAGGTAATGTATCATTTCCTTGTTTAAGAAAAGCTTTGATCTAATCCTTTGCCTAAGGGTGTGGTGGAGTTGATACTAAAGCTTCCAATTCCTCAATTAAGACTTCATTGTATTTTGGATTTTCCTTAGTTTCCTTTTTTCCAGAGCTCTCTGTCTCAAAACCTGGAGGTACAGTCTCTTGTGTAGGTGAAGGAGCTACCATCTCTCCCTATAGTACCTTCAGCAAGCTATTCCATCTGTGCTTTTGGAAACTGAAGAAGCTGTCCTGTCAATCTAGTGACATAGTTTGGACTATGTTTAGTACTTCCTCATATGACCTGGCTCCCCTGAATATTTTATCCCATCGGGAATTCTCATGCATATACCTCTTTAAGTTGTATTGAGCCAAGTGGTTTTCCATGATTTTCTATGGATCGTGCCTTTTAAACTCAATGTCAACCAACTTGACATTCTCCAGAGCTATAGCCTCTACCTTAGAATGACCAAAGTCTAACAACAAAAACATACCAACCTGAAGAGGGAAGGTTGCCCATACCTTTTTTGGGGATGCTTTCAATTCCTTCCTGATACCGCCTGTCATGGTTTGATAAGCCACTTCTCGGTATATCAGTCGATTTGGTAAAAAAATTGAGAGATCATGGGGATGGTCCGAGCACCCAAAAACCGTGATGTAAGAAACGTTTTCTTCGAGGTAGCAGTCTACCATTTTGCCCAGGTTTTCCATGATTCTGTTTGAAACTCTAGGAGGTGGGAAACCGTATAGGACAATATGAATAGGAACCACTACATAATGGAAGATTTATTAGAATAAATCTTTGGCTTTGTCTTCCCACAACTTGGAGTGATAGAAATGGATAGGTTCAGCATTGGTCGGGGTCTAGCTCCAGTTAATTCGAGGGAAAGGAGTCATAAATAAAATAACATCCATGATGTATGCAGACATATAGAAAGAGACAGGTTTCCCTTTGGAATTTTCCAATTGGTACTCTATGATTTCCTTAGTCAGGTTGTCTGATAATATCTTGGCCCAGTTGAAAGACTATGCCTCAACCACCTAACGTATAATTAGCACCCATGCCAACCAAAAATGAGAGGAGTCCCTTTTTCAAAATAGCCTACATAACACCATAGCCACATAAATCATATGGGTGTATAACGATGTTGTGGAATACATGCCATGAGTGTCGGCTCTGAATTTCTATGGGTGCCCCCATGAGTCCTTGATTAAATCAGGGTAGCTTTTATCATATTGTGTGCACTCATGTTTCTCAAACTCCTGTATGAATGCGACATTGTAATTATATTTAAAGTCGGGGGATAGATTATACATTACTTGTATGTGTTCTAGTCGAAAGGACCCAACAACAACCTTCTGAGAGTTGTAAATTATCCTAGTTGAAATGTCGACATTTTCCAAGGCCCAACCTTGCTGGAGAAATTTCTATTTTCGACACACTAGTTCAATGGGAGTAACACTAGTTCATTGGGAGTTAACTGAATAGTTCTATTTTTACCATCACTATTATGCATGCATGCATTCCTAAGGAAGGCTAACTGCTTGATTGCTTTTATTAACTATGGATTTTGTTTCCCTATATATGAGTGTATTCCACTCATTCATTGTATCATATTGATTATGATCTATGTATCAATCATCAACTCATTGGAGTAGTGTGAATATATTTTCTCATTCTTCCATATTGAAAATCTCTTATTTTCTTGATAAGATTTGTTTTTACTTGTTTTAGCTAGACATCCTATGAATATTTCCATGAAACACTGACATGGTATCAAAGATATGTTGTTTGGAGCAAGCCAGACAAGCCAAAGAATAAGGAAAATTCAGGTTTTGACGAGATAAATCCGTCGTCGTAGATTTCATCAATTATTCCTCTCCAAATATTACATTTTTTAGGAAACGACCCATGATGAAAGTAAATCGGCCCATTTTGGAAGTGGGTTGTCAACCGTTTGTTGATATTCTTCACCATTTTCTTAGAAAGTGAGCCGCAAGATAGCCTCCTAAAACTGATACGAATCTATGGCCGTACCTTTCCACATTCATTGCTCCCAAAATATTACATTTTGGAGGAAACAACCCGTGATGAAAGTAAATAGACCCATTTTGGAAGTGGTTTTTCAACCATTTGGTGAGATTGCTCACTGTTTGCTCAGAATGTAAGCTGCAAGATCATCTCCTAAAACTAATACAAATTCTTAATTTCTTAATTTTTCACTTGCAGATTGAGAGTAAATTTTTAAGCGTTCTTAGAAACAGTGGGAGAGATGAATATGACAACTACTATATAGTCAAAATTGGTGGTAATCCTCACACCATCCAAATATTTTGATTGGAAGTCCAAGGCGACATTCCAACGAAAAAAAAAAGGATTGTATAATTTGACGATGGCGACAGAAACAGAACCTACATCAGCGATTGAGAAGAAGAGATGGGCGAACCTTAAGGATGAGGCCACATGACTACTTCTTGAGTTAATCTCCACTGATCTATGGTTTCATGTTGCTACATGCAAGAATCCAAATGAGATCTGGACCACCTTGGAAGGAATCTTTGGAAAGTAGGATGAGATGCAAGGTCATATGATTGAGGTAGAGTTGAATACCTTAGACCCTAAAAGTTTTGATAATATACAAGAATTTTTTACTAAATTTAAATCTTTGTTATTGAGCTTGGGTGAATGTCGTATTGATAAGTCTACACAAGAGAAATAACTTATTCTAACAATATTGGCCAAGCTAGGACCAGAATACATTGTATATGTCTCCAATTTCCATTCTGGCAGATGTCTTTTTGGAACAAATTGGAAAATGCCTATGTTGTCTCAGTTCATTGAGTCTCTTACACAAGAGTAGACATAACTCATATAGATGGGCCTCATGAAATATCCCAAAGAACATGCACTCACCATGCATAATGGAAAAGGGTCATCCAAACAGAACAAGAAGGAGGGATATTCCAAACCCTTTAATGAATCTTCAAGTTCCAAAGACTCTTTAGATTCCAAGAAAAAGAAGAAGGGAAATCGGTGCACTTACTACAATAAACCGAATCATGAAGAATCCACATGCATGAAGAAATAGACCGATCTTATAGCACATGCACTTCAGCAGAACAACCTTGGAAACTTCATTCCAGAGGGAGTCAAGAAGCAGAAAGAAGAATATCTCACTCCTAAGAAAGGTAATCATCATGCTCTTGTTGCAATTAATTCCTCATCTGATTCATGGATTATAGATTTTGGTGCAACCCATAATATGGCAATGAAAGAGGCAGCTTTCTCTTCTTTGAGTCCATGCTCAAGACCCCCTATTCAGTTGGGGGATGATACTTTAGTAGCAGTAGCAGGAGAAGGGAGAGTGGAAATCCACAATGGTAGTTTTGAGAATGTTCTACATGTTCCAAAACTTTCTATGAATCTTCTCTCAGTTTATCAGATCACTTAGAAAGGTAAAAAGGTTGAATTTACATCAGATTCAGTTTCAATAATTGACATGCATGGCAATTCCATCATTGCAATTAGTGAGGTGGATCACAAGTCAAGGTTCTATAAATTCACTAAGTTTTATGATGATGACTCCTCTATTCTACTTAGACATAAGGAGAGTACTTTTCATGCACCTCCAGTGCAATATGCATATACTCTTGTTCTTCCATCAGTTTCAGACATCAAAGATGATTCCATACACTTAGATTCTGTACATGGAAATAAGAAGGTAATACATCCAGATAAGAAGCTAGCACCGAATCTTCATCAAATGCCCAAGAAGGAACATACCACACTTCAGGCAATAGGAAACCTTGCAGGGAATCCATTGGATTCGAGGAGGACTCAATCTCAGCATGAGGAGACTTCTCATGTATTTTTAGCTTCAGAACCTGCGATGCCCATGCATTGCTATATGGTTCAATCTACTGATATACAAAACTACAAGGGTTGTGGGAAATCCATTATGGAAAGAAGCCATGCATAAGGAGTATGACTCACTCCTACAAAAATAGACTTGGAATCTGGTTCCACATCCACCAAAAAGGAATATTTTCAGGTGCAGATGGGTCCATAGGATCAAGAAGTACAAGGCCCGATAGGTTGCCAAAGGACTTCACCAGATCCATAAAGATTTCTACATCTTCACGAAGACTTTCAGTGAGAAGATGTTTCAAACTTTGCAGGATCATCTTGCAGTGAAGAACACAGTTGCCTAGCAGCTATCATTTTCTTCTTTTGATACATTATATTTTGAGGGGGAGTTTTGTTCCCACATGGTTTTCCCTCTTTCCTCACTTTTATTCAGTGTTCATTAGTTGCATTGTACATGAGTACCTAAAATGGCCTAGTAGTAGGGACTCATTTTTACTCCATAGTGATGTTGAGGGGGGGTGTTGGAGAAATTTCTATTTTCAACACACTAGTTCAGTGGGAGTAACACTAGTTCATTGGGAGTTAATTGACTAGTTCTATTTTTAGACTTTCTATTTTTACCATCACTATTATGCATGCATGCATTCCTAAGGAAATCTAACTTCTTGATTGCTTTTATTAATTATGGAATTATTTTCCCTATATATGAGTGTATTCCACTCATTCATTATATCATATTGATCGTGATCTATGTATCAATCATCAACTCATTCGAGTAGTGTCAATATATTTTCTCATTCTTCCATATTGAATCTCTCTTCTTTTCTTGATAATCATTGTTTGTACTTTTTTTAGCTAGATCTCTTGTGTAGGTTTCAATGAAACACTGACAAACCTATCATGTCATTATATGCCATGAGTCTTGGTTGCGCAACTATTTTGTGTAGTCTTGACTGAGATATATCCCTAATTTTGGTTTCATGGGTTTCGGTTACTTCGTCACCTGAATCGTCTGCAAAATTTATAATCTCATGCTCTAGAATATCGAACACCTGTGTCCAAGATTTGACAATATCTATGGATCTTGGTGAGGTATATGATAGAACATCTGTAGTCGGATTCGTGCTTTCACTATCTGCTTTAGCCATCTTTCGTGGTGTTGTGATATTGATGAAATCGGAACGAGGTTACTTGTTACAGGTGAATGTGTGAGATTCTCAGTTAGATAAAACTTGATATTCTACGAGAATGAAAATGGAATTCAAAATCAAACATTCTTATTCACCCCGGGCGTATTGATTTGATAATACCTTTACTGACGATAAATTTATTTACCTTAATGAGAAAATCTAGCTGGTGATCTGCAATCTACATTAAAATCATTACCGTTGATTTGTGATTAATTCCATTAATATCGACGGTTCGCGATCGGGGATTTCAGATGAGATAGGTTCAAAATTTCCCGAATCGTGAATTCCCGAAAGATTAATTACGAGATAATCACATTTAAAACCTTAATTAATCATGTTTAACTTTAAGTGTTTTCGGTTATTCGTACTTATGATTTTTAATAGTAGCTCGAGATAGAATCCCCGAAACCCGAAGCTACGAAATGTTTAATTATCAGATAACCGTTTTTATAGTTTTAATTAACCCTGTTTAAGTTTGAAGTGTTTCGGAAGTTAGGAATTTGGAGATTTCAGGATGTAATGGATGGTAAAAGTCTGAGCTCCGAAGTGAGAAGTTGTTAACTAACCTTTAATCAAGATTAACTTAACTAATTAGGGTTTAATATTTCAACATTTTTCTACCTCGAGGATTTACAAGTTAGCTCTTTATTATATTTCCGAAAGACCATTACCCGTAGTGACGTGTCGAAGATGATGTCATTTTAGATGATGTGTCGAGACCAAAGGGTGCCACATTTCACTTAGAATAATATGAATATTCGACTGAAAAGGTCGGAAATGGATGACACATGTCAACCCAGGGAAGACTCAAAAGGTACACGTGTACTATGACTAGAGTCCTTTACAGTTTTGTGAACAGTGATAACAAACACTTTTCGGGTATTGGGAATCTAAAAGTTAAGACCTAGAAAAATGCCTAAAGCATGAAGCTCTGAAGAAACCTTTAGTGATTTGACTTTTTAACAATCAGGAGGCTCCAAAACTTGGGGAAAAACGAGATCGTTTGATCAACAAGGGAACTTTATGAACGATGGATATCATGCACACCTTATGATTAGAAGTAAGTTTGATTTAAACATTCGAAAGATGACTTCTGAGTCATTATTTAACAAGGATGAAGTTCTAGAAAGTAAAGATCAAGGTTTAAGTTTTATATGTGTTCCAACACTTGGCAATCCCAACACAAAATCCATGCTTATTGCATCCCAAGGCCTATCTAGAATAGGAAATGTCTGATACAATCC
>JASDQU010243672.1:5621-21981 GCA_032191745.1 Picea mariana | reverse complement strand
TCCGTAACTGTACTTATACACTCCCTATTGACAGACTCCAATGTTTGGTTTGGGTGGCCTTGGAGAATTTACTCTCCAACCTATTCCAAGGCCCTATTCTTAAGCTAGTGTATGCACCCTACAAACATAAAAGTCTACTTGATTTTATTTAGCGTTTCTTTTAATGGGCTGTTTAAATCTCAAGGTGCGGAAGTGAAATTGATGGTGTGTAAAAATACTCAAAGCAAAAATGAACAAAAATGCTTGGAAACAAAAACTTTTGATAAAATGCAAAACCAACAATTTTTCAACAAGAAAGACTTCTTTTTCTGAAATTACTAAGATTTTATGCAGTAAATATGAAGGACTTTCACTCAGATCTGCGAGCTACTTATACTATACATGCACTGCAAAAACTTATGCAAAAAGACTTCTTTCCAAGCTACTGATACAACAACACAATCCTCAAATCCATAATTTTTTTTTATTTTATTTTATTGCAAAATCACGCAACAAGGAAAAATGATGACAAGATCAAAACCAAGATAAATAAAAAGAAAACTCTGGCTTAAAGCACAGATCGCAAATAGAATCAGAGTGCAAAAAATGCAACAAAGCAATCACAACAGCCCCAATTCTAACACTTGCCTAAAAACCATAAAACAAAGATTTTTTCTCTTTTGTCTTTTCTATCAAAAAATCTAATAACAAACACAAGCTAAGGGGGAAATGCCCTGACCTGCTGACTGTGCAGCCCCAGACTCTAGACCCCTGAGAGGATCTCTTCTCATCACAGGAGGGAATGACTGCCCCACCCAAGCTGAAAAGTTGCTAATCAAGCCCGCGACTGTCACCAATACAACACGCGTGCAAACGCGTGCTGAGCTTCTACAGTGCGCGGGTACCCGCAGGCTAGCCTTAAACAAGCCGCGGGTCTGTATAAAAGTTGAGATACAACAACACACAGGCAGCCCAGACCTGAAAAAGGCCTCTAGTATTGACAACCAGGGTCTCTAAAAGGTTTCTGGGTGCTATTACTTCAAGAAAAAATTGCAAAAAAGAAAACAAATGAAAAGAACAACTATCACACTAAGGTAGACTGAAACAAAGACAATAAACCAATCAAGACCCAGACAGGATCCAGAAAGCCCCCTGAGAAGATAAACTTCTGACAGGGAAGAGGAGACTGCCTCGCGAGCTTCCTGAAAACTACGCGCTACTGAAACTACTGCAGCATGCGGGCAAACGTGTGCTGTAGAAAGTTAGGGCACGGGTCACACGCGTGCAGGCCTTTTGCAGTCCGCGTGTACCTCTGTGTGTCCCGAGAATGAATGTCAAGCGTCTTTCAAGGAAAACTAGTATTGATAACTAGGTTCCCTGCTAGCATTGACTTAACAGACAACAAAAATAAACAAAGAAACAAAAACTGAACTTCTTTGAACTACCCAAAAGATTTTTAACCAAATCCGGAAACCCTAAGAGTAAGACAATCTCCAGTGGAGTTGCCAATTCTGTTTTGGGGTTTTTCTACCCTACGGACTAGCAAGCTAGGGATTTAAACTTGCATGTAGATCATGACCCTTCAAGAAATAACTTTTAACCTCCTACTCAAACCTAGAACCCTTTTTCTCAGGCAAACATGGGAAGAATCAAATAACCTTTGTATCGACGGTTGAAGTAGATCCTCCATTGAGCTTTTATCTCCTTGCTGCTGCTGCTCCTTCCACAAAGAGATCCTGCAATCAAGACAAAACTATGCATGCATGCTACTGATCTACTAGAGGGTTAGAGATTTAAACACAAATAAAATAACATAGATAAGACTCATGTATTTGGGACGGGAAAAGCATCTTTTCATTAATCTCAATATGAATCAACTTACAATGATTACAGAGACCGGCCACTGTTCCTCGATCCTGATCCTGGGCTCCTCCTCTTCTTTTGTCCTCCAACTGCCTTTGCTTGAATTTCTCCTAAAGCTTGAGGCAAGGCTAAAGGGTTGGGACAAAACGGACTTGGCAATTTGGCAGAGTTTCTTTGCTATGATTTTTCCTCTTTTGAATAGTACCCCTACCCCTTCTTTTATAGGCTGGAAGGAGCTAGGGTTTTAGGGGAACTCTCGGCCATGCATGTCTGGGAGTTCCAGTTAACTGACAAAAATCTCTTCGTCCTGGCGGAAACTTTCCTGATTTTTTTCTTTGTTAGGTAAACGCGGGCTGTAGTGGGCCAGCCAGCGTTCACACGCATGCTGCAGAAGGCCTGCCAGTGTCCCAACGCGCCCAGTGCTAAGTTAGGGTGCGGGTTACTTGATTGAGGAGGTTTTTGAAGAGTCTGTTCAGCATGGCTTTGGTAAGGAAAGGCAATGAGTAGGCCTGATGCTAGGTAAGCATGGATAGTGCAATTTAGGGTTATAACACAAATCCTCTTGGAAACTGGTCCAAAATCATCCTGTAAGAATTGATCCTCGATCGAATATGATTCTTCTTGGCACACCATGTAATATCACAATCTCGCTGAAAAATACTCTATCTATGTTTGGTGCCTAATATGTCATACACACAGGAATAAAGTGTGCACTCTTTCTCAAAGTGTCAACTACCAAAAAAATTGAATCGTGTCTCCTTTACATAAATGGAAATGCAATTATAAAGTCCATCGAGATGGCCTCCCATTTCATTTCTGGAATAATATGTAGCTGTAAAAATCCTATTGGATGTCTATGTTTAGCCTTCACTTGTTGACATTCTAAACATCTAGCCATGTAACTGACTATTTCTTCCTTCTTTCCCCTCCAGAAGAATAAAGTATTAAGTTCTGCCATCATCTTCGTGACTCTCAGATGAACCATGTAAATTGTTCAATGTTATTCACTTAAGATCAAACTTCTTAATTCGTCATTAGATGGTACGTAAATTCTTCCGTTAAATATCAACAATCCATCATTGTCTAGTGAATAACATTCGTACTTTGGTATTGTCATGGCATCTTGTCCAATATTGTTCTTAAATTCTTTATACCAGTCATCATTGATTTGTAAATATAGAATCTTTTCTCGAAGATTCTCCTTAAGAGGTAATACCAAAAATATGTGTGGTCTCCGACTCAACGCATTTGCCACTCAATTCACAGTTCCTTTAATGTAAGTAATTTCAAAGTCATACTCCCTAAGTAATTCTGACCAATTCCTTTGTCGTGCGTTCAAGTCAATATCTGTAAAAATATGCTTCAATCGACAATGACTAGTCTTGAATTCTAATTTTCATACAATAAGATAATGTCTCCAAACTCTCAATGCATATACAATTGCTAATAATTCTAGGTCATGCATTGCGTAGTTCTCTTCATACTTTCTCAATTTTCTCGAAATGTAGGCTATCACTCGACCGTATTGCATCAAAACTTTGCCTAAACCTTCCTCGGATGCATCTATGCATACCATTAATTCTTTTTCCATGTTAGGGACTTTTAGTATCCACATTATCGTCAACAATTCCTTGAGATTTTGAAATGCTTCTGCGCATTTCTCAGTCCACACAAACCTCTTGTTCTTCTTCGACAATTCCATGATCAGATTTTCTATCTTCGAAAATCCTTTGACAAATCATCAGTAATATCATGCTAAACCCATAAAATAGTGTACTTCTTGTACATTTGTTAGTGCTTTCCATTCCATAATAGCATCCACTTTTATTGGAAATATAACGATACCTTCACTAGATATGATATGTCCCAAGTAATGAATCTTTGATTGGTAAAAAGAACATTTTTATAGCTTCTCGTACAATTTTTTTTTCTCGTAGACACTGTAGGACCAATATTAAATGTTCATCATGCTCTTCTTTTGTGCGAGAATAAATCAATATGTCATTTATAAAAACTTGAACAAATTTATCTAATAATTCATGAAACAACCCATTCATCAAACTCATGAATACCCCCAGGGCATTCGTCAATCCAAACGGTAAAACTGTAAACTCATAGTTTCCAAATATCGTCTTAAAATAGGTCTAAGAGATATCTACCTCTTTATTATGTAACTGGTGATATCCTGACCTCAAGTCAATTTTTGAAAACATCGTCGCTCCTTTCATCCAATCAAATAAATCGTTAATCCTTGGTAATGGATACTAGTTCTTGTTTGTATCTTTGTTCAATTGACGGTAGTCAATGCAAGGCCTCCACGATCCATCCTTCTTTCTCAAGAAATTAATTGGTGCACCCTAAGTCAACACACTTGGACATATAAGTCCCAAGTCCAATGATTCCTTCAATTGCATTTTCAACTCTTGAAATTCAAGTGTTGACATTTGGTAAGGCATTCTTGCTATCGATTAAGTTCCATGTTTCAAGTCTTTTGTAAACTCCAACTCTCTTTCGGGCGATAAACCTGGTAACTCTTCTGGAAACTAGTCTGCAAACTCTTGTACTACATCAAGGTTTTCTGGTCCTTCTGACTCACCCTTTTTATTCAGATCTAAGATTTCATATAACTTGCATCCCTTGCGCATACTCTTCTGCAATTGTAGGTAATAAATAAACCTCAAAGACACTCCCTAGTTTCTTCCTAAAATCACTCTACTTTGTCCCAAATCATTCTTCAAACTTAACCATTTCATCTTACAGTTAAGTATCACATCATGCGATTCCAACCAATCCATACCAATCATTATGTCATAAGATCCTAAGATCATGACATAAAGATATACTTTTGTTAGAAAGTATCCCAATTTAAGGCTACAATCCATAACCTTTCCTCCAACTTTCATTTTGGCACCTAGTACCACTTATATGTATCTAAACTCGTCATGCTTGACTACCTTTACCTTAATTCTCTTCAGTGCTTCACTAGAGATAAATCTCTTTGTAGCACATGGTTCTATAAATATACTGTAATTTTGGTCTGCGATTTTACCTGATGTTTCTAGCACAGTGGACTGGTTCTCAGCTTGGCAGTTGTTCACCACTGCATGTATCCTGTGGACCTTTCCCAAATCTCCAACTGTAGTGGGTCTTAATGATCCGGGTGCTTTGGATTTCAGAATAAGACAGACTCGTTGGTAATTTGGCTCACCACATGTCCAACATCCAGTCTTTGGTCTAACGTTTCTAGTACTTGAAGTATAAGGTGTTGCTCTAACAATGTGTGATCCTAGTTTATTCTATTGAATAATCCGAAAAAACTACTGTTGTAGACAACGTTGTTTTTTTTTTGGTCCTCTATAAGAATTTTTATGCTGAGGAGTCTATCATCATGGTTTCGTGAACATAGGTCCTCTATGCGTATCTCAATGCCCTAAATCTTGTCTGGTTGGTGTCATATGTGGCTGCGCTCCTGGTGTCGCTTGTACAACTTGTCTAAAAGGAGTCATTCCCTGACCCCTGCTGTTCATCTCTTCCTCAGCTATGTGGCCCTTCTGAACTGCATCGTGCAATGACTAAGGCATTAGGATCCATACCTTTGCACAAATTTTTAAGTTAAGGCCAAACCCAAACTTGTTGACCTTTAACCTCTTTGTGTTCAGATGTGGGGCATACCTAAGTAGCTCCATGTATCTAGCCTCGTATTTTGGCACCGTATGACTACCCTGTCATAAGGTGTTAAACTCATTATGCTAACTCTCATTGAATTCCTCGGACAAGTACCTCTCCCAGAACCATTCCGTGAACAACTCCCATGACCATGTTTAGTTGAGGTAGGAGTGTCTTCCACCATAGAAGATCACTCCCCTTCAGTTGAAATATCCCCATGGGGAATTTAATGTTGGAGGTGTAATCACAAAGTGTGAAGCACATCTCCATATTCTCCAACCATGTCTCGATGGTTAAGTCATTTGTGGCACCCATGAACTCGAGAAAATTCACCTTCTCGAGTTCTCTTTGTATACTACCACTACCAGAAAGAGTGTGTTGTGAACCCTCATTGGGTACATATGCTCTACCCTCATCTCGATCCAGGCGGTTAATAAATGCCTCAGACATCCTCTGGAAGGATCTCATCAAACCTACCACATATCCCATAGGAACCTATTCTGGCTCAGTATTTTTATCATCTCCATGGGGGTTAGACCCTTCTGGCGTGGCTACTATCAAAGGTGTCACACCTCTTCCTCAAACATCATGTCGTCTACTTACCTTGTGTCCTCTAACCATGATTACCTGCAAGAATAATTTCAAATCTTTATTAGCGATATAATTCAATCATTTAGTTTAACACAGTGGATGGCGTAAGGGTCCAATGTTGCAGGGTTGAACCCACTCTAATACCATATGTAATAACCCCTCTGTTACTTCATATAAGTAATAGATAAATAGTAAGACATTTTTTTTTTAACATTAATCAAACATCATTAGAACACGTGAAACATGATATTAACATACTTCAACAATACACATCCTATTTCACTCATCTCATTGCAGAACTAGATTTAGATATAACTTCAAGGTATTAAGGATCTTCCATATCATATAATATCACATACAATTTATACCCACTCAACCTATCCTGCAAGGTTAGGAACTCCAAGACACATAATCAACACTCAAGTCTATAATTGATCTGATTTATTTTGACCATTTAAGGTATCAATACTGGTGAATTTTTTGAGGAACAAGGAAGTATCTAATTCCCATAACTTTAATCTATGCCGAATTGCAACTATGATTCTCAACATTCCTTACTACAAATTCTTCAAAAATAATACAAAGAATCTGGTATCTTGGTCATAAGTTCATAACAAAATATATAATATTACATAGTTATTCATCTTACTAATTTAAAGGTTAGGAAGAATTTTCAATAGTATCATGAAAAAAACTTAATAGTAAAAACCATAGATCCTTAATTAGACACTATCATTCATGATAGTTTAAATTTTACTTATGTTTACCTGGAATAAGTGTGACAACCCTACTGGTTAAAACCAAGTATATAAATATCTGATCTACATAACAAATTGAAATAGAAAAAGAAAGAAGAGAAAAATATCTCAAAACATAGAGGAAACTGTAAAATTACTCTGTACTTTATCAACTAATCAATATTGTGATGAATAAATTATGCAATTGAGTGAAACTCTATTCTGAGAATGAGTTAAAAGTTATGTAAGAAACCTGAAGTTTCTCTTCTAGGTGTCATAGTGAAAACACTTCCAGAGCCAACTCTAAAAGTGTGTAGTCGAGCCCCTTGAAGGCCAAAGTTCAAAAGAAACAACTCTCGGTGCACAAAGACCACTCAAGGCGGGTGAAGGCCTTACTTTTTGGAAGAAAGAAGCTTAGGAGAGATAGTGCGAAATTACATAGGGGAGGCGCAAAAGTGCGCATGCAACAAATAGAGTCCACAACTCAAGAGAGAAAGTTTGTGCACGGTTCAAGCGATGAAAATTAAGAGTGTGAATTCCCTTTTAAAGAATTAGTGGATGGGATATGATCGTGAGGAGTCAGAATTCTCACCACCATCTGATTAGACCTAATATGTGCACTCGTTAACCCTTAGACCTTCTGGATTCGTCTCTTCGACAAATTTGATTTGTTTGTATTAAAGGAGCCCCAAAGCCCAAAGTCGCGGAGTGAAAATACACAGTAGATCGGTGAGCGGATGCGAGTCATTGGATCATCAAGAGTTTGGATAGTTTAATTCATAACTTTTTAAGAGTTAAGAATCCCTAAAGCTCCAAAATCCAGGAGTAAAGGACAGTCGTAGATCTAGATATCGATCGAGGACCGTTAGATCTACGAGCCTTCATTCTTCAGAGGTTCGGTAATTCAGTACTCCGACGAAATTAGAGTCATGTTGTTAAAAGTTGAGGAACTCCCAGAGTCCCAAAGTTTGGAGTGAATAATGACCCTTAGTTGTTGTAAATATGTGAGTCGTAGATCTCTGATTTATTAGAGATTCATCTCTTTGGCTAAGTTAAGGTGTAGATGCTAAGTAAAATGAGAACCCCAAATTTTTGAAGTTGTTGAGTGAAGGACAACCATATATCTAGCGATCGATCGAGGACTGTTAGATCTTCGAGCCTTCGTCCTTCAAAGATTCGGTAGTTTGACACTTCGGTGGAACTAAGTTGTTGTTGCAAAAAGGTGAGGAAATCCCAGATTTATGAATTCTGGAGTTGGTGATAATTGTTCATCTAAGAGGAGTGTAATTCACCATATCTCCAAGCCCTTCGACGGTTCAGCAATTCAGGTGAAACAGTCTAAGGTTATGAAAGCAGAGAAAAACCATGAAGCTTGGAGTTACAGATTAGATATCCACCATATATCCTCACATGAGGAGAATCTCTGCCAGTCGTTAGATTAAATTCATAAAGGTTAATGGGGAAAATGGAAAGATAGGGTTACCTGCAACTGCCGGTCAATTCGTATTTTGACCGAATTCCATTGGTAACACTTTGGGTGAACGTGAGTGGTGAATTTGAAAAACCTCCAGAGCACAGGATTCCCAGAGCTTTGAATAAATCCTTAAGGTCCAATGCTAGGTTCCAACCTACAGTCACATGCATAACTAGTCAAGGTAAAAAGCGCTAGCGCTTAAGATTAAAAAAAAATCCAAACTCCTGAATAGAATTGGGAAAAATACAGCAAACTAGGCATCCCACGATCCCAAAAATTTTGTGTTTAGAATATAGAATATACAGATACTCCATGCTACTAACAACTTCATATTTATCAACAACCAACAAGGAATACATGATAAATTCAGATTAAACAAAATTTCAATGGGGATCCACCATTCAATAGAAATGAATTATTGTAAACTTAAATAGGAATATATGGTACAATTTTGTATCTAGTACTCATTTTGGCAGAGAGCCCATCATAATAATTGGTTTGGATTTAAATGAAACTTCAACAGAGAAACTCATGATATAATTTTGGAAATAACTCCTTGGTTTACCAACGAACATTGCACTGTTAAATTCTGAAATAATCTTAACTAAAACATTGATCATTCAAACTTCAATATAGATAAAATACAATTTTATAACATATACCATTCACAATACAAATTCAAAATTCACAATTAGGATCAAGCCTTCCCAAATTAGAGAGTGGAAAATGTCTGAAATTACAATGAAATTAAAATTATAAACACTGTAATTATTATCCCCTTAACAACAATTGTAATTTAAAAATATACACTCTGAACTAAAATTTGTTGACAGTAATTGTAACAATTGGCATTAAGGATTTCTAGTGATTCTACAGTGGCCCTATCAGTCTAACATACAACACTAATTCTACAGATAAAATACAAAATATAAAAATGCCAGAATGAATGAATGTTGCGTAATGAAGATTCCCTTCAAAGTCTTGCACTCCTTCCTTTCCTTATCTTTCTAATCATAGAGACTTCACTGGTACCTCCCAACCAATGCTAGAGGTACTCTTCTTCCCTCTTAGTCCCTTGAGCTGCAAAGGGGCTACACACAAGAAACCAAAAATAATATCTCCAAGACTTTCTCTCGCAAGGAAGAGCTTCCACTATTTTTACAACCTTGGTATCCCAACTCTCACAAGTAAAGCACAGTCCAATAAAAATGTGGCAGCATAACATTGCTAAAAAAATAAGATCCCTTTCACTTCTACCTTATTTGTATTTATAGAAATTTATTCCCTGACACATGTCCTCATGCATAGATAATTAACTTTTTAGTTAATTTTAAATTTGATTGATCACTCACACACTTGTCATATCCTCCCCAAGTTACACCAGTATTTACAAATTTTATTTTGTTTAAAAAGGTCAACTTCTCTCACATTCCTCAATGTGTTCCTATTTCCACTCCTACGTGTCCCTTTGTTCCCCATATTCTCATTTAAGAAGTGTCTCCTAACTAGATCTTAGTTGCAGTTGGATTAGGAGTCTTATTCTAGTTAGACTAGTGTAGTTTGACTCTAGATTCAATTTTATGTACACCCAACCTCTCAAGTTATTATTTATTTCTATTTAAAAATTCATTTTTTTTTTTTTTAATTCATGGACACATGTGCATTTCATCCAATCTTTAGATTTTTACCATCTTTTTCCTAGTATTATATTTATCCCAATTTTAATATTTTAGATAGCTCCCAAATCAAACTTAGACTTTGGCTTTGACTCTTGTTATATTTTTCTATTAATAATCTATTTTTTAATTAATTAGTTAATCCAACAAGGTCTAATTATTTCAATATCTTCTAGGCCATCTAGATTTATTGACTTCAAGTTTTAAATTACGCGACGTACCCTTCAAGATGCACCTCCGTGCTCCGACCCTTGGATTCAATACTCCACTTGATTGACCTTGTGAGAGACTAAGGTATTTTAAGGAATAACGAATATTCTTTATTGTGCGCTCCTTAGAAATCTTCATGATCAACTGTCTCAATATTCCCTCACAACATTGTGGAACTTTCGAATTAGGTAATCGTTAAACTATAGTTTATACTATGGTGGGAGTGCTAGTAGGATATGACAAGGAAGTTTCCACACCTCTCCCTCAAATGTATGTTTTATTTTCATGGCCCCTCTACTCCTTATGTGAGTCGGATTAGAAAACATCATCAAGCCTGCATCCACTAAAAAAACACTGTCAATAATTCCATTTACATAAATCATACTAAAATCAATCATACAACATATGTGCATGAAATGAAATACTTAATAAATACAATCCACTCCCTGACTCAATCCATAGTCTAAGGGAATCCATCGATGTTATCAGCATCCTTAACCTGTCATGTGTCCTGCACACTCAAGACGACTCATCCAAAGAATATTTCAATATATATACATCAATATAATCAATAACCCATAACACCTCATCATCATCATATATAACCCATAATCTGAATGAAATCGAAAAGTACCATACCCGGATCACTTGCAAGCAAGTGTCCTCAAAGAATAAGTCAATAATAGTGTGTTCAATAGAGAGGGATGTTATATACACCCCCTCTTGTTTTATACTTCATCTCGATGTTTGTACAGTATATATAAAAGCAAGTAATAAATGTATCTGACATAGATCATTTTCTCTAATCTATCAAACAAGTAAGTAAATTTTTGATGCATCTCAAATGCGTCCTCCCAAGTATCCGAGTGTGGACTATAATTGTCCCAGTGGAACTTGAACTAATCAAATGTTTGATACTATAGTTGTCGAATGAAATGGTCTAGAATGTGGATTGGTTTCGCCATGAGAGAACCCTTGTCTGAAACCTACAAGGAACTCATGTCAATAACATATGAAGGACCACTAATATAACTTCTCAAAATAGATACATGAAATAGGTCATGCATATGCCTCAAAGAATTTGGAAAGGCTAGTCGATAAGCCATGGGTCCTTTATTTTCCACAACTTTGAAGGGTTCCACAAATATAGGAGAGATTCTATCACCTTTTCCAAACTTGATATAACTCTTGTGTGGTTTTACTCTTAAGAAGAATCTATCTCCAACTTCATAACTGTGGTCAACATGTTGCGCATCAAAATAACTCTGATGTCGATCTTGTGCTTCTTTAATCCTTTGTCTTATCGATTGAATTTGTTATTTCATTTCTTGAATAACTTATGATCCTACCAAAACCCTATCCTCAAGTCAATCCCAACTCAAGAGTGTCTGACATGGTCACCTGTAAAGAAAATCAAACGGGGCCATCTTAATCGTACTATGATAGTTGATTTTGTAAGAAAACTCTACTAGTGGAAAGAATTATTCCCAATGTCTCTGCTAGTCCATTAAATACATATGCAACATATCCTCCAAAATCTGGTTTGTTCTTTATGTTTTTCCATCTTTCTCAGGGTGATACATTGTACTAAAGTTTAGTTTTGTTCCCAAACCCTCTTGGAAACTGGTCCAAAACCGTACTGTAAACACCAATCCTCGATCGGATATGGTTCTTCTTAGCACACCATGTAATATCACAATCTCATTATCAAATAATATATCTATCTCTAGCACCTGATACATCATACGCATAGGAATAAAGTGTGCACTCTTTGTCAAAGTGTCAACTACAACAAAAATCAAATCGTGTCTCCTTGTCATAAATGGAAATCCAACGTTAAAGTCCATCGATATGACCTCCCATTTCGATTCTGGAATAATATGTGGTTGTAACAATCCTTCCAGATGTCTATGGTCAACCTTCACTTGCTGACATTCTAGACATATATCCACGTAACTGACTACATCTTCCTTCATTCCCCTCTATAAGAATAAAGGATTAAGGTCTGCCTTCATCTTCGTGACTCCCATATGAGCCATGTAAATTGCTCGATGTGCTTCACTTAAGATCAAACTTATTAATTCATCGCTAGGAAGTACGTAAATTCTTTCGTTAAATCTCAACAATCCATCCTTTTCTAGTGAATAATCTTTGTACTTTGGTATCGTCATGGTATCTTGTCCAATATTATTCTTAACTTATTTATACCATTCATCATTGATTTTTAAAGTTAGAATCTTTTCTCGAAGATTTGTCTTAAGATGTAATATCGAAAATATGCATGGTTTCTGACTCAATGCATCTACCACTTGATTCACAGTTCCTTTAATGTAAGTAATTTCAAAGTCGTAGTCACTAAGTAATTCTGACCAACACCTTTGTCCTGCGTTCATGTCACTCTATGTAAAAATATGTTGCAATATACAATGGTTTGTCTTTAATTCAAATTTTCTTCCATTCATACAATGTTTCCAAAATCTCAAGGAATATACAATTGCTAATAATTCAAGTTCATGCGTTGCATAGTTCTCTTCATGTTTTCTCAATTTTCTTGAAATGTAAGAGATCAACCGATCGTCTTGCATCAAAACTCTGCCTAAGCCTTCCTTGGATGAATATTTGCATACCAATAATTCCTTGTCCATGTCGTCAACAAATCCTTGAGTTTTTGAAATGCTTCTGCGCATTTCTCAGTCCATATGAACTTCTTGTTCTTCTTTTCCAATTCCATGATCATATATGCTATCTTCGAAAAGCCTTCAACAAATCGTCGATAATATCATGCTAAACCCATAAAACTGCATACTTCTTGTGCATTTGTCAGTTTTTTCCATTCCATAATAAACTCCACTTTCATTGGATCTACAACGATACCTTCATGAGATATGATATGTCCCAAGTAATGAATCTTCAATTGGTAAAAACAACATTTCGATAGTTTCCCATACAATTTTTGTTTTCATAGACATTGTAGGACTGATCTTAAATTTTTTTCATGCTCTTATTTAATCTGAGAATAAATCAATATGTCATCTATAAAAACTTGAAAAAAATTATCCAAGTATTCATGGAAAAACCCATTCATCAAACTCATGAGTACCACTAGGGTGTTCATCAATCAGAGCGGTAAAACTTTAAACTCATAGTGTCCAAATCTCATCTTAAAAGCGGTCTTAGGGATATCTTACTCTTTAATCTGTAACAGGTGATATCCTAATCTCAAGTCAATTTTTGAAAATACTGTCCCTCCTTTCATCTGATCAAATAAATCATCAATCCTTCAACAAAGATACTGGTTCTTAATTGTATCTTTGTTAAATTGACAATAGTCAATGCAAAGCCTCCACAATCCATCCTTATTTCTCACGAAAATAATTGGTGCACCCCAAGGCGACACACTTGGAAGTATAAGTCCCAAGTACAACAATTCCTTAAATTTCATTTTCAACCCCTGAAGTTCAGGCATTGACATCTAGTAATTTTTTCTTGCTATCGTTTGAGTTCCAGGTTTCAAGTCTATTCTAAAATTCAACTCTTTTTCGGGTGGTAAACCTAATAATTGTTATAGAAACACATCTGCAAATGCTTATACTACAAGAAGGTTTTCTATTCCTTCTGCCTCGTCTTCTTCATTCAGACCTAAGATTGCATATAACTTGCATCCCTTGTGCATACTCTTCTTCAATTTTAGGGAATAAATAGACCTCAAGGACACTCCCTAGATTCTTCCTACAGTCACTCTACTTTGTCACAAATCATCCATCAAACTTAACCATTTCTTCTTATAGTTAAGTATCACATCATGCGATTCCAGCCAATCCATACCAATCACTGTGTCATAAGATCCTAAGATCATGACATAAATATCTACCTTTGTCACAAAGTCTCCCAAGTTAAGGCTATAGTCTGTAACCTTTTCTCCAACCTTTTGTTTGGCACATGATTCCTTTACCTTAATTCTCGACTGCCTTTACTTTAATTCTCTTCAGCACTGCACTAGAGATAAATCTCTCTGTAGCATGTGGATCTATCACTATAATGTAATTTTGGTATGCGATTGTACCTGATGTGGCTAGAACAGTGGACTGGTCCTCAGCCTGGAATTTGTTCACCACTGCATGTATCCTATGGGCCTTGCCAAAATATCCAATTGTAGTGGGTATTGATGATACAAGTGCTTTGGCCTTCTCAATCGAATGGTCTTGCTGGCAATGTGGCTCACCACATGTCCAACACCCAGTATTCGATCCATTGTTCCTGGTCCCCGAAGTATAAGTTGTTGATCTAAAAACCTGTGATCCTGGTCTGTTATACTGAACATGCCTAAACTGCTACTACTGCAGATGATATTTTTGTTTTTGAGGTCCTCTATAAGGAGTCCTCTGCTAAGGAGTCTATATTCATAGTGTCATGAACATGGGTCCTCTATGCATATCTCGATGCCCTAAAGCATGTCTGGCTGGTCATAGATGCGGTTGTGCTCTCAGTGTCTCCTATACAACCTTTCTAGAAGGAGTCTTGCCCTAACCCTTGTTGTTAATCTCTTCCTCAACTATGAGGGCCTTCTGAGCTACATCGTTCAATGATCGAGGCATTAGTATCAGTACCTTTGCACGCATGTTGAATTTATGTCCAAACACAAACTTGTTGACCTTTAACTTCTCTATGTTCAGATGTGGAGCATACCTAATTAGCTCCATGTATCTGGACTCATATTCTGGCACTGTATGAATACATTTTCGTAAGGCATTGAACTCATTAAGTTTACGCTCAATTAATTCCTCAGAAAGGTACCTCTCCCGAAACCATTCCTCGAACATCTCCCATGACACATCTTTGATGTCCATGTTTAGTTGAGGTAGGAGCGTCTTCCACCATAGAAGAGCACTCCCCTTCAACTGAAATACCACCATGCATAATTTCATGTTGGAGGTGTAATCACAAAGTGCGAGGCACATCACCACATTCTCCAACCATGCCTCAATGGCTAAGCCATCCGTGGCACCCATGAACTCGGGAAACTTCACCTTCTCGAGTTCTCTATGTATATTACCACTACCAGATGGAGCACATTGTGAACCCTCATTGGGTACATAAGCTATGCCCTCATCTTGATCCAGGTGATTAATCAATGCCTCAGACATCCTCTATAAGGATCTCATCATACCTACCACATCTCCCACAACAACCTGTTTTGGCTCGGTATTTTGTTCATCTCCCTGGGGGTTAGAACCTTCTTGTGTGGGTACTATTGGAGGTGTCACACCTCTTCCTCCAGCACCACATAGTATAATTCCCTTGCATCCCCTAACCATGATTACCTGCAAGAACAATTTCATATATTTATTAGCGATCTAATTCAATCATTTAGTTTAAGACAATGGATGGTGTAATGGTCCAATGTTGCAGGGTTGAACCGGCTCTGATACCATATGTAACAACCCCTCTGTTACTTCATATAAGTAATTGAGAAACAATAAGAGATACTTTTTTTTGAACATTAATAAAACATCATTAGAACAATTGAAACACGATATTAACATAATTCAACAATACACATTCTATTTCATTCATCTCATTGCACAACTAGATTTAGTGTCAAGAACCAAATATCAATATAACATAGAAAAACCTCAGAAAAAGTACTCAACGCCTTGAAAAAGAGATAATTTCAGATAATAAGCCTCTTCGAGGGGGAAACCTCCTTTTAGCCCACTTAAATGTTCAAGTACAAGATGATTCAGAATGAAAATGTCTCCTTGGTATATATAGGAGACTAGGAGGTATAATTACAACTAATGGCCTAAAGTTGACATAAATAAAATAACATTACTAATATAATATGCCCCAATTAAGGGGTAATGATCCAATATTAGGGCTTAACATGCCCCTCCCCTTGATACAAGTGTTGTACGCAACGCTTGAGTAACTCTGGATGCTTCTGTATAAAAGACTCATCTTCCCAAGTGGAATCTTTAGCCAATAGTTTCCTCCATTTAATGAGATACTCTGAAATGGATCTATTCCTCTGCTGGCGAATTCTTGTGTCAGTAATGACTTCAGGATCCAATATGATTTTTCCTTCCTTGTCAAGTTCTGGCAATATAGTTTGAACTGGGATCTTGTCGCCTATAACCTTCTTTAAGCATGAAACATGGAAAACT
>JASDQU010243671.1:211906-224532 GCA_032191745.1 Picea mariana | reverse complement strand
AAAATATCCTAAGCATGTTCTTACAACTGGAATTGTTGATGATATTACCAGGTTGTACAAGTTTGACAACTTTGGGTCATCATCTCTTTCATCAGTTTTTGTTTCTCATAGTGATGACTTGAGCAAACTTTCGCATGAGCAGTTTGGTCATCTAAAATATCGCTCATTGCAGAAACTATGTAATCAACAAATGGTGACTGGTATTCCTCATGTTTAATGTAGAGATGGTGTTTTTGTCAGTTGTGTTCTCAGCAAACATCATCATATAGTTCTTGGAATGCCTAGGGCCCTTTGCAGCTTGTTCACAGTGATTTGTGTGGTCCACTTTCTTCTCCTTCTTTTTCTGGGTGCAATTATTTCTTAACTTTCATTGATGATTTTTTCAGGCGTACTTGGGTTTACTTATTAAAACTTAATAGCGAAGTTTTTGACAATTTTTTGGCCTACAAGGCCCTTGTAGAAAAACAATTTGGACATCAAATGCAAAAGTTAAGAACAGATAATGAAGGCGAATATGTGAACAATAATTTTACAAGTTACTGCACTACACAGGGCATCCAAATGAAACACATTGTTCCATATACACCACAAAAAAATGGTGTTTCTGAGAGAAATAACCGCACATTAAAAGAAATGGCTAATTGTATGATCCAATCTAAGGGATTAATTCTAAAGTATTGAGAGGAAGCAATCAACTGTGCAAATTACATAGTCAATCGCACTCCCACAAAGGCTCTTAAAAATATAACACCAGAAGAAGATTGGACTAAAATTAAACCAGATGTAAGATATTTCCGTGTATTTGGAAATATAGCATGGGCTTACATTCCTGATGAGAAAATGAAAGCATTGCAGCCTAAAAGTGAGCAGTGTATATTTGTTGGTTATTCTAAAGATGTCAAAGGTTATAGACTTCTTCAACCACATTGTCATGAAATTATTATTAGAAGAGATGTTAAATTTGATGAAAATATCTTGGCCTACGAGCCTAATTCAGTGATTGTGCCTTCTTCAGCCTATGAGCCATCTTCGGTGTTTATTCCTTCTTATGTTCCTATTTTAATTTATTCTTCATATGATGACACTGAGGATGAAAATCTACCTCTGCCTTCTCACCTTCCTCTAGATGAGTCCTTTGAACTTGAACCAACACCAGTTCCACCACTTCCTAGATGGTTCTATTCAACACGAGAAGGAGTTGGTGGTCTTGTCAGTGATCCTTCAGATTAGCGTCGAACATGTTCATAGTTCCAGCGATCCTCTTCTCTTTTGGCTCAAGTTTTAGAGACTCATGATCCAAGGACATTTACAAAATATTTGAGTCATCGAGATTGGGATACAACAATGAATTAAGAGTATCATTCTTTAATGGAAAACAATACTTGGGATATTGTACCTCCTCCAAAAGGAAAAAAAATTCCATATGTAAATGGGTCTACAGAACTAAGTATGCATCAGATGGAAGTGTTGAAAGACACAAAGCTCGGTTAGTTGCCAAAGGATTTTCCCAAGTTGAAGGAATTGACTATAATGAAACCTTTGCCCCTGTAGCCAAAATGAATTCCATCCACCTTGTTCTTGCCCTTGTTGCCTCACATAAATAGGTGGTCCATCATATGGATGTTAAATCTTCCTTCTTGCATGGAGATTTGCAAGAAGAAATCTGCACGGAACAACCTCCTGGCTATGTCAAAAATGATTCTAGCCTTGTTTTTTTCCTTAAGAAATCTCTTTATGGTCTTAACCAAGCTCCCCGAGATTGGTATGACAAAATGGATAACTTTCTTATTGACACCGGATTCTATAGATGCCATTTTGATCCTAATGTCTATACCAAGAAAGTAGGAATCCATCTCATAATTATTGTCCTTTATCTTGATGACCTTATCCTTACTGGTAGTGACTCAAAACTTTTAAACCATGTGAAAACCATCTATAAGAAGAATTTTGAAATGACAGAATTAGGGTTTTTTCACTATTTCCTTGGCCTCCAAGTTTTGCAAACCATTGAAGGATTTTTTCTTTCCCAGTCTAAGTATGCTTGTGACCTTCTTCATCGCTTTCACATGGATGATTGTAAACCAGCCCCTTCTCCCTTCTAGTATGGAGTCAATATTACTGCCACTTGTACTTGTCCTAAAGTTGATGCCACCTTGTACCATCAGTTAGTTGGTAGCCTCTTATACTTGATTCATACCCATCTTGATCTTTTCTTTGTTGTTGGTCTTGTTTCCCAATATATGCAAACACCCCATTAAAGCCATTAGAAAGAAGCTAAAAGGATACTTCACTATGTCTATGGTACAATTTAGTTTGGGATACATTAGAGTTCAGGGGGGATTCCCTTATTGGTTGGTTTCACTGATTCAGACTGGGTTGGCAACCCTGATGATCAGAAGTCTACTGTAGGTTATGTTTTCAACCTTGGTTCAGGACCTATCACTTGGGCCTATAAGAAAAAAAAGGCTATTGCACTTTCTTCAACAGAAGAAGAGTATCGAGCAGTGGTAAATTCCAGTTAAGACATCTTGTGGCTTCGACAAATCCTTTCAGAGTTTGGATTCCAGCATCAGCATCTGACCATCCTTTGGTGTGACAATCAGAGTGCCATCAAGCTCTCCAAAGACCTAGTTCAAGATCAGCGTAGAAAAAAAATAGAGATACACATGCACTTCATCACAAATCTCATTCATGATCAAGTTATTGAAGTGCTCATTTTCCCTACAGAAGATCAAGTTGTAGAGATTTTCTCAAAGTCTCTTCAAAAGAAAAATTTTCCAAACTTTGATCTATGTGTCATTAAAGGGGGATAGGCTCTAATGCCTCCTTCCTTCTCCTATTGTGTCAACATTGTAAATCCTTCAATCCTATCCCAAGTTGTTCTTAAGAGGGAATGTTAGGATATTTAGACACTTAGGAATTAGTTAAGATCTACTTGGTCTAATGTGTCATTAGGTAAAAGTGTGTTTCTTTACTATGCATTAGTATGCATTTGTGGTTAGGAAATCTGATGGTCATGATATGTTCCCGATATAGAGTGATTTGATGGTTCATACTCTCCTCGATATTAACGACCATTGATTTATGGCTTAACACCTGATTGGTCCATGATCTCTATTTAAAGAGAATGGGGGTTCATTTTTTGATAATCGATTGTGAGAAACTCTCTTGTAAAATCTCTCTGTAATCTTTTTATTTTGCATTAATAAACTACTCCAAGTAGTCGCGTTGGCTAGGGCCATGGATTTCCCCCCATAGGGATTTTACCACATCAAAACATCAGTGTGTTGATCTTTGATATGGTTGTGTGAGTGGTTATTGAAGGTGTTCATCATCTGTTGGAATACCTGTGTTGTCGAACACCTTACGACATTGTTTAGTTGGGACAGAAGTTGGAACTATCTCTGGTATCCTGTAGAAATGATGCCCTAGAGTAACAATGACACTACAGAGTCGAGACTCATAGATAGCATTGTGCTTCCACATATATGTATGGCCCAAGAGAATATCACAAACATACAATGAGGAAACATCACATAATAACTCATCCTTGAAGGGTTGGATGCCGTATGACAATAAACACTGTTGGATTACACAAAGATCTCATCCCTAGCAAATCCACCCAATGTTGTATGTTTGTGAGTGTGGTGTTGTCGACAATCCCAACTGTTTCATGACCTTTGTTGAGATGAGGTTCTTCTAGCTTCCACTATCAACAATAAAATGTAGCGGGGTCCCCTTTAGCCACATATGTGAATGAAAAAGATGCTCCCCCTCTTCAGGATCTGTGGGTTCTTTTGGTTGAATTGTTTTGGTCGTGACAATAGTAGTGGGGTCTGCATTGAGGATCTATCTTCTATCAACATTTTCTTAATTAGATTTTGGATCAGGTTTTGGCTCCTTGTCTTTGATCTCAGCCACCAATGATTTTTTTGAGAGACATTCATCAGTGTTGTGCCAGGGGATTTTGTGGAAATCACATAATTTTCTGTTGTCCTTCTTCGTCTTTCTGTGACCCTTCTTTTCCTGTGGCTTGGACCAGTTTTCGGGAGACTGTTTCTTAGGTTCGTCTTTATCATACTTTTGTTGTTGCACATTTGTAGACCCAAACTCTCATTTGTTCTGGTATTTAAATTTTTGCTAGATTTTAATAGCATATCGATAAGCAAAACCGAGTGATGAGATGTCCAGAAAAACCATTTCAGTTTGGATGTATCTATGTAGAGCCCCACAGTATTTCAGAACCAAATGTCATTCAGAGTCTTTGATACCCATCCTAGTGCACAATGTATGGAAGGTATTGGTGAACTCTGGAATTTATTGGCCCCTCTCTTGCCGTAGTGTGGTCCATCTCATGTACTGGTCCTCATAGGTACCAACAGGGTAATACTATTCCTTTACCACATCCACAAAAAAATCTGAAGTGGGATCAACCCCATATATTTCAGACTCCTCTGTGGAACTTTTCTCTCAGTAAGTTTCCCACCAATGTTTGACATGGGGGATAACCTTAAGGAGTGTGAAGGTGATCTTTTCCTTGTCGGAGAAATTATGAACAAAGAAATAACCTTCTAGCAGATTTAACCATTTTTCTAGGGCATCTGCATCTATCTGTCCTTCAAATATGGGAATATCAAAATTAAATTGTAACTTTAAAGGCGAGGTGCCTCCAAAGTGGTCACTTTATGAATACGTGCCTTTTGTTATCGACAGGCATTGAAGGATGTCAGAAAAATTCTCCATCATTTCGTCCCTCTATCGCGTGAGAGCTTCCTCAAGCAACTGATTAATAGAATCTTCTTCTCTATCATTTTTATTTTCTTCTGCCATGGAGGGTTTATTGGGTATGCGAGAGAGATTTTCCTCAAGAGAGACAAGCTCAAAACCCAACTTGATAAGCTCAGACCTCATCGGGAACATGCACTGAGAAATGATCAAGAGCATCCTGCTTTGATACCGTTGATCCAGATTATTTTTGGCACAAAATGAGAGAGGAGATATAATAAATAGATGTACAAAGATATCGCAGTTATCCAATAATATAACATAAATGTATCATAGATGAAACCATAAATGCAGAGATACAATAATACAAAATTTTCTATTAATGAGCGAAAATGTACAAAGATTGTAAAAATACACGGTGAAAGACTCGCTAGAATGGTGGCGACTTATCTCTGATAAGAGATGTGACGGTTGTGCTCATTCGCAATAAGATGATTTTAAAATGAGGATCCAAAGTCATTTTTATCATAAATAAAATCCAAAACACTAAACCCAGATGATGAAAAGCCAATAGTTTTGTGGACCTTGTTTTGGGTAGTTTGGTGTATCAACTTCCGAGGGGCGTAACTTTGGCATATACTCTATGTTTGGGGCACACGATAGCTCGTTGGAAATGTATCATTGAGGAGATCATTTTGAGGGATCAATTAGAGCCTTCAACTATCATTTATAAGCTCGATCCTGATAAACCTTCATTTAAGCCTGCAAAATGGCCCCAGAAGTTACAAATTGCTAAAAATAGTAAATTGTCAAAATTGCCAGAAAATTGTTTTGAGCCAGATGGAAAAGGTGGGTGGCCACCGATATCCACCTGGATAAATCCTCCCTCCTTAGGAATAAATGGTCTCAATTGGGTTGAGTTCCTAAAGGAGAGGGGAAATCGATTCAATCTTGGTGTGTTGCTTGCCTTGCTGGAGATGTTGCGTTGTGGAAGGATGTCATGAACGTGTTGTTGGAGAGGTTGAATCTGTTCAACCAGTTGGGATACTTGAGATGTCTGGGTGTAGAAGGAATCTTTGTAATTTGTTGCATTCTTTTTTACTTGCTTTTATTGGATAGAAGGTGCTTGGGCAGAGGATGTAGTGTTTGGAGTATCCTCTTGTTCACCTTTTGAACAGATTGTGAAGAAGCTGAATTTTGTAGTATGGGATACTACTTTGCGACATTGTTTAGGTGGGACAATAGTTTGAACTACCTCTTGTATCCTATAGAGATGAACTCCCAGAGTAATAATGAAACTACGGGGTCGAGACTCATAGATATCATGGCACTTACACATATATGGCTGGCCCAAGAGAACATCATAGACATCGAATGGGGAAACATCACATAATACCTCATCCTTAAAGAGTTGGATTCCATATGACAATCGACACTGTTGGATGACACGAAGATCTCATCCTTGGCGAAGCACCCCAATGTTGTATGGTTGTGGGTATGGTGTTGTCAGCAACCCCAACTGTTTGATGACCTCTACTAAGAAGAGGTTCTTATGGATTCCTCTATCAACAACAAAATGCAACGGGATCCCCTTCACCCACATCTGTAAATGAAAAAGGCACTCCCCCTCTTCAATATTTGTGGGTTCTTTTGGTTGAATTTCTACGGTCGCGACAAGCGCAGTGGGGTCTGCATCAATGATATGTCTTCTATCAATATTTTCTTAAAAATATTCTGAATCAGGGCTTGGCTCCTTGTCTTTGATCTTGGACACCAATGACTATTTTGAGCGATATTCATCGGTGTTGTGTCAAGGGATTTTGTGGAAATCACACCATTTTTCGGTTTCCTTCTTTGTCTTTCTGTGACCCTTCTTTTCCTGTGGCTTGGACTGGTTTTGGGGAGACTATTTGTTAGTTTCATCTTTATCATACTTTGGTTGTTGCATATTTGTAGACCCTAACTCCATTTTTTCTAGTGCTTAATTTTTTTCTCGATTTTAACAGCATATCGATAAGCATCATCGAGTGATGAGATGTCCAGAAAATCCATTTTAGTTTGGATGTATCTGTGTAGAGACCCACAGTATTTCAAAACCAAATGTTGTTCAGAGTCTTTGATACCCAGCTTGGTGTGAAATGTATGGAAGGTATTGGTGAACCCTGGAACTTCTTGGCCCCTCTCTTACCACAGTGTGGTCCATCTCATGTACTAGTCCTCATAGTTGCCAACAGGGTAATGTTGTTCATTTATCGCATCCAAAAAAAAATCCCAAGTGGGCTCGACCCCATATATTCTAGAATCCTCTATGGAACTTTGCTTCCAGTAATTTTCCCACCAATTTTTGACATGGGGGAGAGCCTTAAGGAGTGAGAAGGTGATATTTTCCCTGTTAGAGAAATTATGAACAAAGAAATAACCTTCTAGCGTTTTAACCATTTTTCTAGGGCATCTACATTGATCTATCATTCAAATATGGGAATATCAAAATTAAATTATACCTTGAAAGGCGAGGTTCCTCCAAAGTGGCCTCTTGATGAAGATGCTTATGTTTTTATCGATAGGTATTGAAGGATGTGGGAAAAATTCTCCATCATGTTGTCCCTTTGTCGTGTGAGAGCTATTTTACTCAAGAGATACAATCTTTAGACCCAAATTTATATACTCGGACCTCATTGGGGACATGCACTGAGAAACGATCAAGAGTAGCCTGCTCTGATACCACTGGTCCAGATTATTTTCGAAAAAAAATGAGAGCGGAGATATAATAAAGAGATGTACAAAGATATCATGAATATATAATAATATAACATAAATGTATCAGATATGCAACCATAAACATAGAGATACAGTAATACACAATTTTCTATTAATAAGCGAAAATGTACAAAGACTGTTAAAATACAGAGTGACAGACTCGCTAGAATGGTGGCAGCTTATCTCTGACAAGAGATGTGATGGCTATGCTCATTTGCAAGAAGACTCTTTTAAAATAAGGCTCCAAAGGAATTTTTATCATAAATAAAATCCAAAACCCTAACCCTGAAAAATGAAAAGCCAATAGTTTTTTGGACCCTGTTTTGGGTAGTTTGGTGTAGCAACTTCCCGGGGGCATAACATTGGCATACGATCTCTATTTGGGGTGCACTATAGCTCGTTGGAAAGGTATCATCGAGGATATTAATTTTTGGGGCTCGATCAAATACTTTGGCCATTATTAGGAAACTCAGTCCCAAAAAAACTTCATTTATACCCTCAAAATGGCCTCAGAAGTTAAAATTTGCTAAAAATAGTAAATTGACAAAATTGCCAGAAAACTGTTTTGAGCTAGATGGAAAAGGTGGGTGGCCACCAATATCCACCTGGATCAATCCTCCCTCATTAGGAATAAATGGTCTCCATTGAGTTTATCTCCCGGTGGAGAGGGGAAAATGATTGAATCTCGATGCACTACTTGCCTTGCTAAAGACGTTACGTTGTGGAAGGATGTCATGAACATCTTATTGGCAGGGTTGAATCTGTTCAACCAGTCGGGCTACTTGATATGTCTGGGTGAAAAATAAATATTTTTGATTTGCTGCATTCTTTTCGACCTGCTTTTGTTGGATAGAAGGTTCTTGGGTTGAGGTTGTAGTGGTTGCAGTAACCCTCTATTCACCTTTTGAACAAATTGTGAAGAAGTTGAATTTTGTAGTATGAAATACTACCTTGCGACATTGTTTAGGTGGGACAGTAGTTGTAACTACCTCTGGTATCATGCAGAGATGACTCCATAGAGTAACAATGGCACTACGGGGTTGAGACTCATAGATAGCATGGCACTTCCACATATATGGTTGCCCCAAAAGAACATCACCAACATATGGTGGGGAAACATCACATAATACCTCATCCTTGAAGGTTTGGATGTCGTATGATAATCGACATTGCTGGCTGACACAAAAATCTCATCCCTAGCAAAGCCACCCAATATTGTATGGTTGCAGGTGTTGTGTTGTCAAAAATCCCAAGTGTTTGACGACCTATGCTGAGATGAGGTTCTTATGGCTTCTGATATCAACAATACAATGCAACGGGGTCTCCTTCACCCACATCTATGAATGAAAAAGGAACTCCCCCTCTTCAGGATCGATGGGTTATTATGGTTGAATTGATGTGGTCATGACAATATTAGTGGGGTCTTCATCGATGATCTGTATTCTATCAATATTTTCTTAATCATATTCTGAATCGGGGTTTGGCTCCTTCTATTTGATCTCAGCCACCAATGACTATTTTGAGTGACATTCATCGGTGTTGTGCCAGGGTATTTTGTGGAAATCACACCATTTTCCGGTGTTCTTCTTCGTCTTTCTGTGACCCTTCTTTTCCCGTGGTTTGGAATGGATTTCGGGAGATTGTTTGTTAGGGTCATCTTTATCATACTTTAGTTGTTGTAAATTTGTATAACCAACATCTCATTTGTTCTAGTTCTTAAATTTTTCCTTGATGTTAACAACATATCGATAAGCAGCACCGAGTGATGAGATGTCCAGAAAATCCATTTCAGTTTGGATGTATCTGTGTAGAGCCCCACGGTATTTCAGAACCAAATATTTTTTGGAGTCTTTGATACCCAACTTGGTGCGCAAGGTATGGACGGTATTGGTGAAATCCGAAACTTCTTGGCCCCTATGTTGCTGCAGTGTTGTCCATCTCATGTGTTGGTCCTCATAGTTGCCAAAAAGTTAATATTGTTCATTTCGCATCCACAAAAAATCCCAAGTGGGATCGGCCCCATATATTCCAAAATTCTCTGTGGAAATTTTCTCCTAGTAATTTTCCCACCAATGTTTGACATGGGGGAGAGACTTAAGGAGTGAGAAGGTGATCTTTTCCCTGTTGGAGAAATTATGAACAAAAAAATAACCTTCTAGCAGATTTAACCATTTTTCTAGTGCATCTACATCTATCTGTCCTTCAAATATGGGAATATAAAAATTAACTTGTACCTTGAAAGGAGAGGTGCCTCCAAAGTGTCCACTTGATGAAGACACGCCTGTTTTTATCGGCATGCGTTGTAGGATGTGGGAAAAATTCTCCATCATTTCGTCCCTCTGTTGCGTGAGAGCTTGCTCAAGCAATAGATTAATAGAATTTTTATTTTCTTCTACCATGGAGGGTTTCTTGGGTATGCGATATCAATTTTCCTCAATAGAGACAAGCTCGAGACCCAACTTTCGATACTCGGACCTCGTCGATGACATGCACTGAGAAATGATCAAGAGCAACCTGCTCTGATACCACTGATCTGGATTATTTTCAGCACAAAATGAGAGTGGAGATATAAGAAAAAGATGTACAAAGATATCACAGATATCCAATAATATAACAAAATTGTATCAGATATGCAACCATAAACACAAATATAGAGTAATACACAATTTTCTATTAATGAGCGAAAATCTACAAAGACTGTAAAAATACAGAGTGAAAGACTCGCTAGAATGGTGGCGGCTTATCTCTAAAAAGAGATGTGACAATTGCACTCATTCACGAGAAGATGCTTTTAAAATGAGGCTCCAAAGGTATTTTTATCATAAATAAAATCCAAAACCCTAACCCCGGAAGATGAAAATCCAATAGTTTTGTGGACCTGATTTTGGGTAGTTTGGTGTATCAGCTTCTCGGGGACGTAACTTTGGCATACAATCTCCATTTGGGACACATGATAGCTCGTTGGAATGGTATCGTCAAGGAGATTCATTTTTGGAGATCAAACGGAGCCTTTGGCTTTCTTTGAGAAGATCTATCCCAAAAAACCTTCATTTAGGCCCTCAAAATGGCCCCGGATGTTAAAAATTGCTAAAAATAGTAAATTGCCAAAATTGTCAGAAAAATGTTTTGAGCCAGATAAAAAAGGTGGGTGGCCACTGATATCCACCTAGATCAACTCTCCCTCCTTATGAAGCAATGGTATCCATTGCATTGAGTTCCAAGGGGAGAGGGGAAATTGATTGAATCTTGGTGCACTGTTTGCCTTGCTGGAGACGTTGCGCCATGGAACGATGTCTTGATCCTGTTGCTGGCAGGGTTGAATCTGTTCAACCTGTTGAGCTACTTGAGATGTCTAGGTGTATAAGGAATATTTTCAATTTTATGCATTCTTGTCTACCTACTTCTATTGGATAGAAGGTGCTTGGGTCGAGGTTGTAGTGGTTGCATTATCCTTATGTTCACCTTTTGAACAGATTGTGAAGAAGTTGAATTTTGTAGTATGAGATACTACCTTGCGGCATTGTTTAGGTGGGACAGTAGTTGGAACTACCTCTGGTATTCTGTAGAGATGACCCCCTAGAGTAACAATGACAGTACAGGGTTGAGACTGATAGATAGGATTGTTCTTCCACATATATGGTTGGTAGAAGAGAACATCGTAGACATCTAGTGGGGCAACATCACATAATACCTCATCCTTGAAGGGTTGGATGTCGTATGAAAATTGACACTATTGGCTGACACAAAGATCTCATCCCTGATGAACCCACCCAATGTTGTATGGTTGCGGGTGTGGTGTTGTCGAAAATCCAAACTATTTGACAATATCTGCTAAGATGAGGTTCTTTTGGATTCCTCTATCAACAATAAAATGCAGTGAGGTCCCCTTCACCCACATCTATGAATAAAAAGGCTCTCCCTCTCTTCAGGATCTGTGGGTTCTTCTGGTTGAATTGTTGCAGTCATGAAAATAGCAATGGGGTCTGCATCAATGATCTATTTTCTATCAATATTTTCTCAATCAGATTCTGAATCAGGGTTTGGTGCCTTGTCTTTGATCTCATCCACCAATGATTGTTTTGAGTGACATTCATCGGTGTTGTGACAAGAAATTTTGTGGAAATCGCACCATTTTCTAGTGTCCTTCTTCGTCTTTATGTGACCCTTCTTTTCATGTGGTTTGGACTAGATTTCGAGAGACTACTCATTAGGGTCGTCTTTATCATAATTTGGCTGTTGCGGATTTGTAGGCCCAGACTCTTGTTTGTTCTAGTGCTTAAATTTTTTCTTGATTTTAACAACATATCGATATGCAGCACCGAGTGATGAGATGTCCAAAAAATCCATTTCAGTTTGGATGTATCTGTGTAGAGCACCATGGTATTTCATAACCAATTGTCATTCAAAGTCTTTGATACCCATCTTGGTGTGCAAGGTATGGAAGGTATTGGTGAACTCCAGAACTTCTTGGCCCCTCTCTTGTCGCAGTGTGGTCCATCTCATGTACTGGTCCTCATAGTTGCCAATAGGGTAATATTGTTCGTTTACCACATCCACAAAAAAATCCCAAGTGGGGTCAGCCCCATATATTCTAGAATCCTCTATGGAAATATTCTCCCAGTAAGTTTCCCACTAATTTTTGACATGGGGGAGAGCCTTAAGGAGTGCGAAGGTGATATTTTCCCTATTAGAGAAGTTATGAACTGAGAAATAACCTTCTATCAGATTTAACCATTTTTCTAGGCCATCTGCATCTATCTGTCCTTCAAATATGGGAATATAAAAATTAACTTATACCTTGAAAGGAGAGGTGCCTCCAAATTGGTCACTTGATGAAGACACACCTGTTGTTATCGACAAGTGTTGAAGGATGTGGGCAAAATTCTCCATCATTTCATCCCTCTGTCGCGTGAGAGATTGCTCAAGAAACATATTAATAGAATCGTCTGCTCTGTTGTTTTTCTCTTCTTCCACTATGTAGGGTTTCTTGGGCATGCGAGTGCAATTTCCCTTAAGAGAGACAAGCTCGAGACCCAACTTGCTATATTCGGACCTTGTCGGGGACATGCACTGAGAAACGATCAAGAGCATCCTACTCTGATACCATTGATCTGGATTATTTTTGACACAAAATGAGAGCGGAT
>JASDQU010243671.1:57061-72750 GCA_032191745.1 Picea mariana | reverse complement strand
AGGAAAATTTATATAAAAAAAAATGATGTAGAAAGGAAAAGGGATCAGACCTTTTAAGCATTGTTATGCTGTCGAATTTTGATTGACTATGTTTTACTTGTGAGAGTTGTGACTCCAAGCTTGTGAAAAGAGTGGAAGCTCTTCCTTGCAAGGAAAGATTGGAAGCTATTGTGTTCTGGTTTTTGTGCTTGGCCCCTTTCCGGATTGAGGGGCTAAGGGGGAATAAGAGTACCCTTATTATTGGTTGGGAGGTACTGGTGAAGTATCTGTGATTACCAAGTGAAAACAAGAAACAAGCCCAAGACTTTGAAGGGAATCTTCATTACACAACCTTCATTGGTCCTGATATTTTTATATTCTGCATTTACTTGTAGTACACATATGTTAGTATGTTAGATTTGGTATGTCCACTATAGAATCAATAGAAGTCTTAATGTCAATTTTTTACAATTGATGTCAAACGAATAATAGTTATGGTGCTTACAATTTTCAAATTTTTTTTGTAAATTTGAGCGTTTCCGAACTCTACTTTTCAGGTGGCTTGTTTCTCTTGTAAGACTTGAAATAATATTGTGTGGGTCTATGTTTTTAAAAATTGTATTTTATTCCATATTTGAAGTTCTTATGATCAAAKCTTTTAGTTGAGATTATTTTTAAATAAATTTAATAGTGTATCGTYCGCTGGTAAATTAAGGATTTAATTYCTAAATTTGTATTGTGAGTTCTCTGTTGAATTTCATTTAATTCCTAAATCAATTCATATGGTGGGATCTCTATTGAATTGTACTCTAGATCCGAAATTTTGCATCATGAATTTCATTTTAAATCTTATGACAATTCAATTTTGTTGTATGGTGAATCCCCGTTGAATTTTGTTTAAATTTGAAATTACCTCGTCGATTGTCTGTTGAATTTGTTGATAATTATGAATTTATTAGTAGCATAGAGTCTTTGTTTAAATCCAAATTTGGAGAAAAATAGTAGGGCCCTTGTCAAGTTGTGAATCTAAGAAATTTAGAACCCTTCACTGTTTTTTTTCTTTTTCTTTCTGGAATTTTGACTTGCATTTTAACTGTAGTCGTTAGCCCTTTTACCTTGAAAGTTGTGCATGTGACCATAGAATATTACCTAGCATTGACCCAAAAGGTGTTATTCGGAGCTTCGGGACTCCGATGCTCCGAATGTTTCTTCAACTCCAACACTCCTTTTCAACCAGAGTGTTACTAGTCGAACTCGATCTTAATTCGAGGTTGACCGACAGATGTGGGTTCTACCCTACCTTACACCTACCTTCATCATTGGCTATGACTTTAATTTGACAGATGATAGGATTCCTCCTCACACAATAATATATGGTGGAGATCCACTCCGAAACTCTGGGCTTCAAAGTTCCTCCACACATTTCAACTTTGAAATAACACACCTGGATTGATGAACTCCCGAAGATTTCAGGGATTAATGGTCCACACTCCTCCTACAACCGACGACCGCGATCAACTACAAAACTCTAGGCTTCAGGTATTCTTTCTCCTGATCACTACCAAGTCCCTGAACCGTCGAATGYTAAATTAGCGAAGGGCAAGGATCTACGGTCCACGTTCATTAATCAACAAATGGTCAAGATTGACTCYGGGCTTCGGGACTTCAGGACTTTCATCACCCAAGCAACCTCCACCCACAACCTTCCGAATAGCCAAATTCTACATACTTGAAAATATATGGACATGTGTACCCAAAAAYTGACGRCCAAGATTTATTCCAGACTTCGGGACTTCAACATTTCTTAGTCGTTAACTACTATGAMTAATTTTAGTCGGAGTGTCAAATTACCGAATTTTTGGAAGACGAAGRCTCAAATATCTAATGGCCCTCGTTCGATAACTAAATCCATGACTATCCTTTACTCCAGGACTTCAGAGCTTTGGGGTTTCTTATCCCTTAGTTAGTTGTGACTCAAACTTGTTGAATCATCGAACCCCTTGAGGATCTAACRACTCGCATTCACCCACYGATATATGGTGTAGATTCACTCCGTGACTTCAGGCTTCGGGGCTCACTTAACACAAACAACTCTATTTTGAYGAAGTGACGAAGTCCAAAGAACTCAGGGATTAACGAGTGCACTCCTCTTGTCTGATCTAATGGTTGTGGGGATTTTGACTCCTCACTAGCCGATCTCGTCCACCAATTCTTAAACAAGGAATTTTACACTCCTTGGGTCCCCTCTTGAACCTTGCACACACTTTTTCTCTTGATCTTTGTCACTTATTTGAATTAAACTCCAATGCTCACTTGCGCTTCCCTCCTGAGCTCTGGACTTTAAGAGGTCTCCTACGCATTTTTGTGCCTACTCTGTGTAAGTTTTCATTGTCCCTCCTAAGTTTCATTCTTCAGAAGTTTAAGGCATCTGCCTGCCTTGAGTGGTCTTTGTGCACGACATGCACTATTTCTCCTGAGCTTTCAGCCTTCTAGGGGCACCCGTCTGTGCACTTCTGGAGTTGGCACTGGGAATGTTTGCACCGTGACACTCAGAAGAGAAAATTGGGTCTCAAATAGGATCTTAACTCATTCTTAGAACAAACATTCACACAGTTGCAAAATTACTTCATCAGTGTCTTTTTAGTTTAGAAAATACATAGAAGGGTTATAGTTTCCTCTAAGTGTTTGCGAGATTTTCTCTTCTCTTCCTTTCTCTTTCAAATGTATATGCATATGTATATGTATGTATGTATGTATGTATGTATATTATGATAACTCATAGTATCTACTTAATTGGTTTGTACTATGGAGGACTGTTAAAATATTGAATAATGATTAATGTTTGCATTTCATTGAGGGAAGAGATTTTTGTTTAAATGGTGCGTGATAATTATATGATAGATTTATTAAGAGATGGAATATTATCTAGATGATGGTTAATTATTGTTATTGTAACCTTTAAGGGAAGGAAAACTTGTCTAGTATTTAAGGAATTGAATGATTAAAATTGCGTTATGATTAAGTACTTTACTTTTATTTTAATTCTAAGTTTAGATTGAGTTTGGGTATGGGAATTAGATGCTTACTTTTCCCTCAAAACAATCATGACCAGTCTTGAGACCTTAAATGGTCAAAATCAATCGGATGAATCCTAGACTTGAGCATTGATTATGTGTCTTGGAGGTCCTAACCTTCCAGGTAGGTTGGATGGGTATATATCCTGGATGGATTTGTGTTATGATTTATTTGTTAGTAGCAATGATGTTGTATGATAAAACTTGCASTSTGGGGTGTAATGGGAAATGAATCTGTAATATTGAATTATGTTAATGTCGAGTTACTTTTGTTCTTTGATGTTTAAAAAAAAAAATGTAMCACTACTCTACCCACTTACTTTTATGTCGTGACAGTGGGGTTGTTACATATTTTTTTACAATTGAGTTATCACGCTATAGCACTCGACTTTTCCTACAATAGAATTATGGATTAATGGGAAATGTATTGCTATTTTGTTGAAAGAAATTTTAAGAATTTAGACTTCAAAGCAGACATAATCTTGGGTAATATAATTAGTTGAAACCCCATTCCCACATGCAATAGAGATTCCCTCAACATTGACATCACTATGAAGCATGAATTTCCTTAGGAATTTATGTTTTTTCTTTATTTCCGTGAAATATATCACCAACTAACTTCAACCCCAAATGTGAACCAAAGAGTCCACCCAGGAGGATGCAAGATTTATGCTTTAGCAGATAGTCTGTTATGATTTATTTAGGGTTAAACTAAGACTATCAATATGCATATTGATACCAACACACAAATTGAACACTTCATATTCAAGCCTTTGGAACTACTAGTAAGGTTGAGCACCAATGTGGTCATCTTTTGCAAAATTCAAAGGACGTCCATCATTCCCTAGAAACATCGGGTATACTCCTCATCATATTTAAATTCATCACAAATTTTAGGAATTGCTTGAAAAATAGAAGGCATAAGCAGCATAGCTTCTTTGGAGAAGTGGAAATTTATTCTTGCAAACAAGGAAGCCTTTGTTGTCACCAATACCATGAAAAATGATGAAGGGAAGAAAAAATGCAAATTTAAGAAGAGACATGGTGCAAAGAAATAACAACAATTGATAATCCATGRCCATATGCCTCATCCTCTAGTTAACAATCGAATTTGTTGGGCCTTGTAGATACTTCAAACTTGTAAATTAAACCATGAATCTGTTTTCCATGTATCCTATTGTCACCTAGAGCGCCCTACAATTTCTTGGTTTGTCATTGTGTCCATCTAGGATAASTAGAAGAGCTAAGGTGGCAACTGAACAAAGCATCCATTGCACATCGTTACTCAATCCTGGAATCGTGGCTAGTGTAGCTCCACCTATGAGACATAAAATCCCCGCAAACCATYCCAAAGTTGTAAGTGCAAATGACAATTGGTAACTAAGTAGTTTTGCGAGATCGACATATGGTTTTAAAAGAGAGAAAGGGGAAACACTAAATCCATCTAAGCCATCAATCTCCTTTTATTAAACTTTGATTGTGGATGCTTGGTCGAATGATATTTTTTGAATTTATCTTTGTGGATGCAAATCTTAGGTAATCAATAATCCATGTAATCATAAGGTAAATAGGATCCATTATAATTTTAAATTCTAATTATTATTTAAAGGTTAAACCTTCAATTTTAAAGGTGTATTTAAATAATAATATTTACTTTAGAGTTTTGGTATTTTTGGTCTAGTAAAAATGATAATATTCATATATGAAAGGGACTTGACTTATGATGACAGGATCAATGCATATGAAAATAGACTGAGATCCTTGATTTAGAAGAAATTTGGAAAATGCTTAGGTTTTCTTGACAATAGATTGGAATAAAAAAATAGGCAAGTTTTGGTTAATTTTACAAAAAACGAAAAATAACATAGAAAATTTTCTTTGTGACAACATTAGCCTCCAATTGGGGATAATGTCTCCTTGCAAGGCACCAAAGAATTGTATACTATGTGCCTTCATTATTTTGCAATATGAAATGACCCCTTGTCAAACTCTTGAAACCTATCACTGCATGTACTTGTACCTGCTCTAAATGGACACTGCTCATTATTTATGATAACAAACAACACATTGAAAACAAACTTCTCTGCAAGATGAAATAAAAATTCTCTAACCTCTGAAATATATACTGAAATAAATACTCAACATAGGAGAGAGCTTATTTATGTACAAACAAATCCTACACTAGTCAACCCAGTCATCTTGGTCAAGTATATGTAGAGTTCCGATGATACCAGGTGAGAAAATTTATAATGAAATGAACTTCTAGTTTACAATTGTTTGAGAAAAAAATAAAAAGAACATAACATCTACAATAGGAAGTTCATTGGCACCTTGCACTTGTAGGAAAAATTTGGAAACCTTCTCTAGTCTGTGACATCCATCATATTGGACACTCAATATTGCAACCAAACTGCAAATGGATCTTGAAAAAAATGATAAATGATTAGTTGTTCAATGATTGAAAATGAGACTCCTTCTTTGAGGTTGAGTTGACTAAACTACTTTTGAATATTCTCTAGTCTTTCTGGTGTATTTCTGTCAGAAATTTTTGTTGATGATGATAACAAAATTTGTATATCTTGAAATAAATTTAGACAAATATTGGCAACACAACCTTCTTCCTCATTGTAAACATATTTGTCTTCATTGATAATGATTTTTATTTTTGTTACTTCTTCATCAAAAGTTTGAATTTGATCTTCATGAAAACAATAGTCTTGATTAATATTAAGGGTAGAAATTTTTGTAATAGAAAGATGGCTCTCATAATGAAACTTGTCAATACAAATTGATTTCCTTGAAACTCCAAATGAAATTTGGAACTCATCATCATTCTTAGAAAAATAGATAACATTATGCTCAAGAAGGTCTCAACTTTGATTCTCCAAGAGAGGAAAAATAAATGTACCTCCTTGACAATATTTGAGTGCATTTATATTAGGATTGTCCAGAGATGCCTCTTCATACAACCCTGCAGAAATACCTTCTTTATTTTCACTATTGTAATAAATATTTTCTTGATCTACTTGAAAGTTCTCTAATATTTTATCATTTGGGTCTACAATTCTATCTTCTTCATATAAAATTGCTTGATCATAATCTTCTTGTGCTTCATCAAAACTGTTATCATACTCAAACTATTCTTTAGCTAGTTCCTTTTGATGATCATTAGAATAACCATTCTATCTTTGAAATTCTTCATTACAAAAATCTTCAAAAACGAGTTCAGCTGGATAAAAAGTTTTGCAACGAGAACAAAATAGAGCATGAAAATCATTCAAAAAAGAAATATAAGAAATAGGTAAATATTTATACCATTGTCGAGCATCTCCATCTAGAGAGATCATGAACATTTTCATGATCACATATTCATGGTAAATACCTAAGTGGTTCATGCACTCATGAAAGTATATTAAGTGTTGTGTAGGGAAATCATTATCATCTTCTTTGAACCTTGGAAGACAATCTCCCCAATATTTTGTGCTAGGCATAAGATTAGGAAAACCATGTATATCTAAAAAATCAAATAGAGCATATATTATAGCGATCTTAGCAACAATTGATCTTGATATTTGAAACATAGTGGAGTTTCCAATGAAATCATAGTGGAGTGTCCAGGTGAATAACCATACATCATGTTTCCTATCCTTATTCACCTTCAAGAACCATATCTGATCTTCAAAAACCTCAAGGAAAATATATCGAACCTTCGCCCCTGACAATGACACCAAAAATAATGTTGTAACTTGAGATGGTTTCTGACTATTTAGAAACCATTCCAAGACATATTTGAAAAAACTTTAGATCCAAGCTAGCCCTTGGACCTGAGGTGGATCCCTCAAATACAAAAAGAAATTGACTGCCTACTATTAGTAGACATCAACTTACATCATTAACCTCAAGTTTCCATATATGATGGTAAATTATACGATAAAATAGGTAGAATAAAATACAACAGACTGGAATAAAGGTTGTAAACCTCTCAGATTAGAAGCCTAATCCATTGGGCATGGAGTCTCAATCGTTAGAGCTCAAAATCTTAATCACGAAGACAAAAGAAAGGGAGAAGATGATTAAATCTCAAATAATATAGAGGACAAAAATAGTCTCTACACATATGAGATGAAGAACAAATAATTTGGTGGGAATTACCAATGATGAATCCAACAAATTAAAAGTGAATGTACATAAAACATATCAGGGTTATGATTAATATGATATGAAAAGAAAAGGAATAATTCCTCTCCTACTCATAAGACTTAACAATAAAAACTCAAGTCCAATCAATGCTTATAACATATATATATGTAATCTTTAAAGATTCTCTTATAATTGCAACAATGTATGTTGGACCAAATTGTTACACTTCTAACCCAGGTATTAATATTATAGAAAAGATAAAGAGGAAACAATTATGGCATTGAGAGAAACTTAATACATAAGAAGAAAGAAGAACATGGCTCTAATTTGACTGAGCAATGAATACAGTATATTAATCTTCTGACTCTAAGAGAATTTACAATAGCTATGTAGGCTACATCACAGAGAACTCATTCTCTCACTCTCCAAAAACTCTAACCTGCTAACTCTTCCTCCATCCTTTCGCTGCTAATTTTATCTTTCTCTAGTGTTGAATKACTACCTCCATTTCTGGAAATGGTTACTGAACTGATGCTTGGAAATGTGGAATAGATCTTYYCAAATAGAATTGTAGTTGAAAAGGATTTTGGGGATTTTGACACCTCAACCCCATGTGTTGTCCCATTCCTATAAAAAATAGGACTATTGTTGCTATGATTACATCTTCAATATTTGYCTGCTACCACTTATCTACTATCCACTAGCTTTCATAATATTTCTACTAGCTTTGTGCCTCTAGAAACCTTTTCAAACTACTTAAATTATATTCTTCCAATTTGTTTGCCTGCTAGCTGTAAATTACAAGATAACATTGAAGAAATTTACTACGTTTGTCCCAAGCTTAATAAACAATCTTCAATAACTTTTTAGAGAAACATGTTTTAACTAGCCTCCAATATCCCATGAGCTTGACATATAATATCTAGATCATGCTTTTGAAGAGAATCAAAGACTCTATCAGGACCAAACGTGTAAAATGATGCTCTATCATTTATCCTCCATCCTTGAGTATCATTATTAGGATCTGACCAAAGAATATCTCATGATATTTATTCATCTGGAACATTTGTATGTTGAGGTATATTTATGATTGGGTCCAAGCTATTTAAATCTGGTGAAAATCCTCCATGCATGCATATTACATTTCATGTATGAGAACTACCACTAGGAGGCAGTTGAAGCAATCAATAAATAATTTTCATAAATTATCATTGAATCTTAGCTCCATTCAATGACTTTGATGATATTGATCCCTGGGCATCAATTTTCTCCAAAAAAAGAATCTGGACAATACCATGTTTCTTTTGATAAGTGAGCTTTGGAAAGGCCTGCCAAAAAAAAACACTTCAGATAAATAAAGAATCCCCATCTTTGTTATCAACTCCAAAAACTTCCCTTTGTTGTCACATGGGATATCACTTTGCAGCTGCAAACTTGGTCTCAGAACTGAGGTAGAGGTCTGAAAGTTTTCCATTTCTCCCATGCCTTGCCTTAACATAGAGAAAAGTCGCATCAAAAACCTTGTGTATATGAAATAGCATTGACCAACAAAGAGTGTATGCCTTTCATTGATTTTCCTAGTAGAAGTTTCGTTTTAAAATAACCTTGAAACAATTATTTATTTACAATTGAGGAATTATCACACTATAGCACTCGAATTTTCCATACAATAGAATTATGTATTAATGGGAAATGTATTTCTATTTTACTGAAAGAAAATTTAAGAATTCAGACTTCAAAGCAGACAAAATCCTCGGTACTATAATTAGTTGAAACCCCATTCCCACGTGCAATAGAGATTCCCTCAACATTGGCATCGCCATGAAGCATGAATTTCCTTAGGAATTTATGGTTTCTTTTTCTTTCCATGAAAATATATCACCAACTAAATTCAACCCCAAATGAGAACCAAAGAGTCAATCGAGAAGGCTGACATCTTTACACTTTAGCAGATAGGTCGTTTTGGTTTCTTTAGGGTTAAACTAAGACTATCAATATGTATATTAATACCAACACACAAATTGAACACTTCATATTTGAGCCTGTTGGTAGTACGACTATCGTTAGACCAAAACCCGAAGGTGATTGGTAAACTCATCACCGCCAGATTTCAAGGATCCACGAGAGGCGATTATTCCCTTGTCACGATACACGCGGGGAGCGCTGACTACCTACAATTTTGTGCAACAATCTCCCCCTCAGTGCGAGCTGAGAGTGTATCAAACTCGTGACCTCTACCTATGATACCAATTGTTGCACGAAATTGCAAGTAGTCAGCGCTCCCTGCGTGTATTGTGACAAGGGACTAATCGCCTCTCGTGGATCCTTGAAATCTAGAGGTGGTGAGTTTACCAGTCACCTGTGGGTTTTGGTCTAACGACAGTCGTACTACCAACAATTGGTATTAGAGTAGGTTCCTTCAGCATAGTTTAACCTCTGGAAGGTATATCCTAAAGAAATAGGTGGACAAATGGCTCTCTCCACAATTGAAGCTCCCTTATTTGATGGAACAGATTATTCCTCATGGAGAGAAAACATCAAAAAAGTATTTGAAGTCAAAAGGATCTGAAGTTTGGAATTTAGTAGTAAGAAAGCCCTGGGATTTAACTACATCAAAGAATCTATCCAAAATTACAATCCAAAGAAGAGCAAGGAAGAACAATGAAGTGGCATTGAAGATTCTTCTCAATGGATTATCAGATACAATCAACACAAGCATAGGACTATGCACATCCTCCAAGGACTTATGGATAAAGTTAGAAAATATGTATCAAATAAAAAATGAAGACACATAAGACATTCCTATCAAGGATGAAGATGAAGACTCAGCCATAAATAAAGGTAAGGACTCTCCACAATATTTTGATTGCAATAAAATTGATATTGAATCCTCCCTTTCAAGTAAAGAAGAAGACTCATATACAATAACAGAATGTTGTGTTAACATTTATCCCATGGAAGAAGAAGAAGAAGAACTATCAAAGGTCAAACAAAAGGTTGATTGGAGTCTSTGTAAATACCTCTATGACCATAATGAATCAGACTATAGCTATCTTCATGACTACAATAAATAATTTCTTGAAAAGAGTCAAAATCATGTCTTGGAAATAAAGGAAATACTCAAGRACARTGAAAAGATAATATATGAGCAGGACAATCAGTTAGAAGAGAAATAAGAGGAGATCGAGAAGCTGAAGAAATAAATTAGTCAAGTAAAAGAAAAGGAGAAGGAAAATGATGATCTTAGCAATCAGAAGCATATCCTGGAAATAAAAGAAAAGCTCAAAGACAATAAAGATATCATAYCTGAGCAAAAKATTCAGTTAGAAAACAATGGAGAAGAGATCAAAAGATTGAAAACAAAAKTTGTTGATCTAACAAAAGAAAAAGAAGAGGAAATCGATAGACTGAAAAATGAAATCAGTCAAGCAAAGGAAGAGGAAATCGAGAGACTGAAAAATGAAATCAGTCAAGCAAAAGAAGAAAAGAAGGAAGATGATGATCCAAGAAAAATCCTTGCAGATCTAAAATAACTAAGGGAAATATATGTCAACCTTAAAATCCAACTTGAAGAATCCAAAAGGAGAGAGGAGGTAGTAAGGAATCAGTTGGACAAAAAGGAAGAATATTGTCATGAGCTGGAAGCAGAAGTTGTGAATCTTAGAAAGAAGGTTGAGAATTCAGACACCCAAATCAAGTTATTGAACAACTCCATGACCTTGGATGAGATCTTGGATAGTCAGATATCACCAAATGACAAATCCGGTTCTAGATACAAAAAGGAAGTAATCGGTACTCCTAAGAAATCTGATGCAGGTCCTTCATTTGTAAAAGGTGGAAACAGGTCTAACATAGTTCTTTTAGTTGTAAAGGATGAAAATAGGTCTGACATAGGTCCTTCATTTGTAAAGGATGAAGACAGGTCTGAAACAACTCCTTCATTTGTAAAAAGTGAAAGCAGGTATGACTCGGGTTCTTCATGTTCAAAGAATAAAAGCAACGCTACAAAATTTATAAGATCATATCAAGGAAGACATCCAAAAGCTATTCATATACCTCAAAGCAAGTTTATAAGAGAGACACCTTCATGGATGAATCAAAGAAGGTATGAAAGTGTTTTTAACGGTTATTGTTTTTCTTGTAATGAATATGTTCATAAAGCCTTGGATTGTAGGCATCATGAAAGAAAACAAGTTGGTAGGTTCAAAAACAATATAAGATGTTGGAACTGCAATCATGTTGGACATATTGCTACACATTGTTACACTATGAGATGCTATAGTTGTGGTGGATATGGCCACAAAGCCTATAACTGTTGGAACTCAAGAAAACAGTCAATGATAAATCCTTCACATAGTATGACAAAAGGAGTAAATGGAACATGGAAGAAAAATGAATTTGCAGTAATAGAAGATCAAAGAACAAAGTTCAAGAAACTAGGACACTCATAGATGTGAATAGCAAAGACTGAACAAGTGAACATGAGTGAAGTTAATTGCTGCAAAAAGAATTGTAGTCATGTGACAAGCATAGTATAAAGTTATCTCAAGCAAATTTATAGCAATGTATAGTAAAGAAGCATCTTGGATAAAGATGGATATATCTGGTTAGAGACGGATGAGAATCAATAGGCATATCCAAGAATTGTTTGAATAAGATGAGCCACAATTGCACATTATTCCAGTAGGACAACGACATCTGTAGAAGCAACATTTTGATGTACAAAATAAGGTACATGACATCCTTTAGAAACAAAGGGGGAGAAAAGTCAGTAAAACTCAAGCGAATTTTTGGTTAGTAAATAAAAAAAGAAGTAATTAGATTAAGTCTTGAAAAGATTCGATCACTACAAAAATTTGTATTAAGAAGACTACTCATTTGAAACACAAAAATCCCAATCAAATGAGATAAGAAGTTAGTTAACAAGGGAAGAAACCTTGTCAGGAAAAACTACCTTTTCAGAAACAGAGGAGAGTAGTCAGAAGTAGAGAGAGATCATATTGACAGGGGGAGTCATTTAGTCATGACAAGAAAAGGATGATGATAGGGAGAGTTACCCAAGTTCAGATTCTGGTTAGTAATATACAGAGCTTTACTACAGGAGGAAAAACCCTTTGCCATTGATGTCAAAGGGGGAGAGAAAACTTCATACGAATAAAGCATCATCACAGGGGGAGTTTTGTATATGAAGTTAGTGTGTTTCCCTCAATGACAAAGGGGGATATTGTTGGATATATTTTCATTGATGTCAACAGTCGATGTGATGATCTGTTGTTAATGAAGAATTACCACATATGAGATTTTCATTGATGTCAACAAGTATACCAATTAGCAGAAGATGTCAAACAACTCAAACAATGTGCAGAGATCGAAAGCGCAAGATCATGAGGAGGAGCGAACAGTATGAAGATCAAATCTCAGAAGGGAAAACACATATAGAATAAATTCATGATTATTGTTGATCACGATAGGTCAACAATGTTCCTATGATAGAATCTCAGGAAGGTTAGTGAATGAAGATCAAATCTCAGAAGGAAGAAGCACTTTGTAGAAGTATGGATTGATGGAAACATTGAGAATTCGACCAATGCACAGGAAAAGGTGAGAAGACTCAGCAGTCGTTTGATCAAGGAAATTAATGGTGTTGATCGTCTCATATAACAGACGAAGGTCATATGAGTGACTGTGGGCTTGAGGATCGTGACCGTCGATCTGCAAGCCAGATCAATGGCAGGGATGAATTGCGGGGAGTGAAAGAAGAATTAAACTACTTGCTAGTTACAATCCCGCAATCTGTCTGGATCATCATATCTCATAGCTTAATCTGATTGTGGTTAATCCAACAAACAATGAGTTTAATTCAGATTAAATCATGACCGTTAGATGCGCAATCACCAAATCTACGGTAGGGATGAATTGTGGATATTTAAAGGAGAATTAAATATCGCGCTAGTGCCAATCTCACAATTAGTCAAGATCGTCCGATCTTATGACTTCAAAGATCAATGATTGTGGTTAACTCACCAACAACACACAACTTCCAATTGTGGAGTTTGGGTGGTGAGTTAAATCACTCGCAAGTTGTGTTTCCGCAATCATCCTCGATCGTGGATCTGCTTCGAGAATATTCACGACCATTGGATCACATTTTGAGTGGAAGGATAGGATAAGCGAGGTAAAAAGGATGAGAGTTTGACTATCCAAATACCCATCAACGATCGAATCAAACCTGAGTTCTTATCAAGTCATCAGATCATTTTCGAGTGGAAGGATAGGATAAGCGAGGTAAGATTTGAGGTCTCATTCATGCGAACTTTCATTAGTCGTTGGATCATTCTAAGTGGAAGGACATTATAAGACAGAAAAGCATAATTGTAGATAGATCGAGCCGTCGATCTAAGATCCTGATCGAATGAACACCCTTCACTTCGGGTCTAAATATGTGAGGAACTTATGCTCCATTAGTTTCAGATTTGAAATACCCGGAGCTCGAAAATCCAAAGTGAACAAGGATCATCGAATTTGGAGGACATAACAAGGACCGTTGGATTAGGGGTGTTGATCAGCAGATCACGTTAGCAAGGATGTGTGGGAGATCCACGTCAGCAAGAACGTGTGGGATATCCACGTCAGCAAACCTTGCCAGCAAGGATGCATGGAAGACCACGTTGGCAAAGACACATGGCATAATCAGATGATGACAACTGTCAAGAGGAAATTGACTCATGCGATGTCAACAAGTGACATAAGCAAGTTGCGTCACTATGTGAGAATTGCTTCGGGAGTTTTTCCACAAACGAAAAATCAAAAGTCCTGAAGTACTAAAGGACGAAGTTATGAACTCACTCTGAGCCGTCGATCTGAGATACCCTTTGGATACTATCCTGACTGTTAGATCAATGAGATGAGCATGTGTCGCATCGAGATATCTACGTTGAGGTCAGCAAGAATCTGTGACAGACCACGTCAGCAGTCTACGTCAACAAGGACACATGGAACAGTCAGAGATGACAAGTGTCAAGCTGAATTGACATTTTTGGCACATGTAAATCATGAATAAGAGTGACACATGGCATCTACTTGGCTCGTGACACGTCAGCATGTGATGTAAGCAACTTACATCACTACGGGATTTTTTCTTCGGGATACATACCACCATCACTTGCCCAAAGTCTCGTAGTCCCGAATGCCGGAGTCCCGAAGTGGACACAAGATGTCTGATCTGAAAGATCACTTCGGGAGCATTCCTAATCGTCGATCTACTACAGTGGAAAGATAGTGTAAGAGGAAACGTTAATCGATAGCAATAAGTCTCCACCATTGATGATTTACACACTAGGTGATCACTCCAGAGGAAAATGGAGCAACATTTATTCGAAACCTCTGAAGTCCCGAACGCCGAAGTCCCAAAGTGGACATAAGTTGTCTGATCTGAAAGATCACTTTGGGAGTATTCTCAACCGTTGATCATACTACAACGAAAGTTGAGGCCTAAGAATTCTGAAGCCCGGAGACGTGAAATGATCTCGATCGTTGATCAAGAGAGGGACACGTGTCAGCAGTTTGTCAGCTCTGGAAGATTGACATACGGAGGAAGGAAGGGGTTGAGACTCAAAATATCTGAAGTCTGAAGACCCGAAGTCTTGACAATCATCCATCTCATCGGGAGAATGAATCATGGTCATTGAATTGATAAGCACTCATGTGCTTCTCTCACCTAACGTGAGGTCACCGCCGTCGGTGTAATGTCCCCACTTTGGGACATCATCACAGGGCAGAGACTTATGATGACCAGAGTAGCTAGATGGATGTTATAGCGAATACAGAGGTATTTGAGAGGCATTGTGGGGTCCAGTTGGCATTTATCATCATATTCCATCATCATGATCCATTCCACATAGGTTGGCTTTGGTTTCGTTCCATTCCGACGATTTCCATGATTTTGATTATTTTGAGCTATAAGTTAATTAAAATCACTGAAGAGGGCATTTTGGGCACATTACTTGGAGGAACCTCTCAGTGTAATAGCTCATTGGAATCGAGAGGAGTAGCACTATAGGATGGGATGGCTAGAAGTGAATTTCAGTGGCCAGGGAAGCCACAAGGAGAGATAAGGAGCTTTTCANGATGGCTAGAAGTGACTTTCAGTGGCTAGGGAAGCCACAAGGAGAGATAAGGAGCTTTTCAAAGGTAAAAAGGTTAATTAATTAATTAAAGTGATTTAATTAATTAATTAAATATTAATAAAATGAAAGTCACTTTGGAGGGACAAGGTGAGCCAAAAAATATAAAGGAAAGGCAAGGGCCTCTTCTCATTCATTCATGTATGATCTTATTTTGATTTCTGGCTTCTAGCTAGTGAGCCCAATATTGGGGGTTTTGAGGGTTTTGACATAACAAACCCTAGAGGACGATTTGGTGGTGAAAGATTCCACCTATCTTGTCCCAAGCTTGGTCTCATAGATGCAATACTCTCCCACACCATTCTAGTTCCAT
>JASDQU010243671.1:32395-49583 GCA_032191745.1 Picea mariana | reverse complement strand
GTTAGGTCTTTCAAAGTTTTTGAAAATCTCCTTTTTAGCCCTCGAAGTCCATCTCCTAGACTTTCAATGGTCGGTGTTGTAGGTGTTGGTGTTGGAGGTGCTGGAGGTGCAGGAGTTGGTGGACAAGCTCAACCCCCTATAATATTTGCTAAGGTAGATGCTAGATATTCTCCCTTGGTCCTTCCTGTTGTCCTACATGATTTGCCCAAAAATTTCATGAAGAACCTCCCCAAATTCATGGGAGAAGGATATCGAACTGCAACATAACATATAGCCTTTTTCGATTGATTTTTTGATATCCTTGGCATTGAGCACAAGGACGTTTACTCAAGGCTGTTAGTACAGACTTTTGAAGGACAAGTGAGGACTTGGTTCACATGACTCCTAGTAGGTTCCATACGATCATATGACAATTTAGAGAATGTCTTCCTGAGACGGTGGGGCGAGAAAAATGATCATATTTATTATTTAACTGAATTAGCAGCTTTGAGAAAGAAGACTTTTGAATTAATCCTTGAATTTATCCAGAGGTTAAATAAGATTTATCACAAAATCCCAGTTGAAGTCAAACCTTCTCAACCAACTGTAAAAGTAACTTTTGCAGGGGCTTTTGATTCTGACTTTTCTCTACTTTTAAGAGAAAGGAGATCTACCACTTTATCAGGAATGCAAGATGATGCTATAGAAATTGAGTCTGATATGATGGCATCTGGGAAATTTAAAACTAAGGTTGATATGGGAGCCAGAGAACCTAGGCATTTTAAAGAATAGGCAGGACCCTCTGGATCCTGAAAGTCCGCAAACGAGAAAATGGATGAGATGGCTAAGGTTATCAAAGATTTATCAAACAAAATTTCTAGGATGGAATTAAATCAAGCCAAACCCGATCCATACATTAGGAATCAATTCAGGAGAAACCCTAACCCTCATATACAACAAAGACAAGTAAAAAATGAAGATCAAAAGATCCAAGCTCTGTTTAAAACTGAAAATTTCATGCAGAGAGATGAAATGAAAGATTATGAGGAGTTAGAAGAATATCTAAACAACCTTAGCAATGATGATCTTGATCCACACTTAACCAGGCAGTATTATGAGAAATCTTTAGAACTAGAATCCATGTTTAATAATGATGAAAACATAAACAATTTGGGGGAATCTATGTATCAAGGTCTCACCGACTCAATAATGGACGAACTTCAATATAAATATGATTTAAGGCCTAGAGAGAAAAGTTCTACAAATGTTCCACCAAAAAAGACTTTATCACGAAGTAAAGCGAATGAGGCAGCAGTTACCAAACCATCAACTGAAACACAAGTTGTCTGAACAAAGAAAGTTGAAACAAGAACAGTGAAAACTAAGAAGCCGAAAAAATAAAGAAGCAAAAGTTCAAACCAGGGAAATTGAAAAAACAATTGGGGGATTCAATTTAGAAAATGAACTTAGAAAATTAAAATCTCAATGCCTCTGCTTGACCTTGCAAAAAACCTGATTTATAAAAAGAAAATCTCTAAAGGGATTAATTTTTCTGATGTTGAATGTCAAGATGACATTATTAATTTGTGGGACGAAAAACCTACAATCATGTTCGATCTACACATTGAAAACAACAAGGATTTTGTTGCTCCATTCTATATTACACTAACTGTGCACGACCATTTACTCCATAATTGCATGCTACCCTCAGGGGCCTCTCATAATTTAATGCCAAAAATTGTCATGGAAAATTAGGCCTCGAAATTACTAGATCTTATCAATACTTATACTCATTTGATTCTAGAAAGGTTAAGTGTCTAGGTATGATTAAATATTTGGTAGTAAATCTTGCTCAGATTCCTGTGAAAAGTATCCTTATGGATGTGGTTGTTTCTAACATTCCTTCCAAGTACGACATGCTTCTATCCAGGTCTTGGGGTGCCAAGTTAGGAGGATCGGTTTAACTGAACATGAACTTACGCTACAATCCCAATTTTTGGTGGGCAATTCGCGTGACTGTACAGAGAAACTAGAATGGCGTATATTGTAAGTGACCCTCAAAACCCCAATAATTACCTAGTCTATGTTGCTGATCAGGGCTTAGGAAATTGTATATTATCTATAGATGACGATTTTGAAGAATGTATAGAAGAAGAAAATAAAAAAATAGAAATGACAAAGAAAAATGTAAATGTTAGAGAAGGAATGTGGAAAATGTTCTTCGATGGTGCCTCATCCTGCAAAGGAGTAGGAGATGGGGTTCTATTCATTGCACTAGGTGATGAGTATGTTATTCCCTTCTCTTGTATATTACAATGGGAGGACGATTATACAAATAATTTCTGCGAATACGAAGCTTTGGTTTTAGGATTAGAAGCTGCAAGGAAGTTAAAAATTGAACATCTGTTGGTTTATGGTGATCCAGAGCTTATTGTAAAACAAGTAAAACAACAGTATCAAGATAAGCATCCAAGGTTGAGATCATATAGGAATTGTTCCTCAGATCTTATAGAGAAATTTTTCTCATCCTTTAATATTCACTCTATTCCCAGGATAAGATTGCAAATCACTGCATGCTATTGCTTAAGAACAATCAGATTCCTAGAGGCCTGATCCCTTTAGAAAGGTTGTTTTACCAGGATGACATACTTTTAAAGTCTACCTTACGACCTCAACCCGAATAAGTTGAATATTGTAATGTAGGAACTGATGAAGATCCCAAAATGGTCAAAATATCAAAATACCTTCTGGCCCAAATGAAGAGTAAGAACGTTGAGTTACTTAGGAAGTATAAAGATTTCTTTGCATGGTATTATGATGATCTAAAAACTTACGATACCTATGTTATTGAAGACAAGATTCCTTTAAAACATGGTATTAAACATTTCAGGCAGAAGCTTAGACAGATAAATCATATTCTCTTGCCAATGATATAAAGGGAAGTTACGAAGTTCCTCGATGCAAAAATCACCGTGCCACTCAGATACTATGAATGGGTAGCCAATCTAGTCCCCGTTAGAAATAAAAATGTCGAAATAAGACTCTGCGTTGATTTTAGAAAATTAAACCGATCATATGTTAAAGATAACTACCCACTCCCAAAGATGGACCATGTTATAGAGAAAGTAGTAGGGGCTAACAAGATTTCCATGATTGATGGTTTTTTTGGATATAATCAGATCGATGTTCATAAAGATGACAGAGAGAAGACCGTGTTTACCACTCCATGGGGAACCTTTATGTATGATAAAATTCCCTTTGGTTTGATGAATGCAGGAGCTACTTTCCAGAGAGCGATGGATATCGCATTCATCAGTGAGAGAGACAAATTTGTTGTTATTTATCTAGATGATTTGACAGTTTTTTCCAACTTTGATGCAGAACATTCGTTGCACCTCAGACAGACCTTCGAAAAATGAAGAAAGTTTAGTTTGTCTCTTAATCCCAAGAAATCACATTTTTCTATGCAAGAAAGTAATATATTAGTCCATACAGTGTCAAAAGAAGGAATCAAGGTTGACCCTAAGTGAATTGAGGCTATTGACATGATTAATATCCCTAGGAATAGAAAATAAATTCAATCTTTTTTAGGAAAGATCAACTTTTTGAGAAGATCTATTCCCAACTTTGTTGAAATAATTAAAATGATTATAGATATGTTAAAGAAGGACAACGAATTAAAGTGGACTGCAGAAGCTAAAGCATCTTTTGAGTGCGTCAAGAAAGCTATAGGGGAAGCACCAGTGCTAGCAAGTCCAGACTATACAAAGGAAATCTTAATCTTCTCATTCACTTATGAACACACTGTTGAAATAATACTCCTTCAAAATAGAGAAACTTTTTAAATGCAATTATTCAACGCTCTGCGCGTCACTTTAAAAGGTAAGTTGGGTTTCAAATAATATCACCAGGTTCAAGAGAGTTTGTCATCGTGCGAAAATGTCCATGGAAACGTGTTTATATCAAATTTGCCTAGTCCTCTAACTGCTCTGCCTCACCTTCTCTACTTCCCGCCTCTACGCTTTCTGCCCTGCCTTACACCTTCCTGCTTCTCAATATAGAAGAAGGATTCGAACAACCAACAGCCTTCTTCAACAAAAGCATCAGGGATGCAGAATTAAGATACGATATACTTGAAAAACAAGCTTATGCAATGGTGAAGGCTCTCAAATATTTTAGAACATACGTCCTTCACTCCCAAATAATCGCCTATGTGTCAACGAACGCTATTAAGGATATCTTGGTTCAACCAGACATTGATGGAAGAAGAGGGAGATGGTTGGCTAAAATTCAAGAGTTTGATCTAAAAGTGAAACCCACCAAGCTATTCAAAGGTCAAGGTCTGGTGAGGCTGTTAGCCGAGTCAAATTTTAGATCACTCGGAATAAATAACCTCGAATCACACGTTTCTCTCATGGATATAGAGGAAATTGATGATCAGGCACCTATGATTTAGATTGAAGATATGTTTTCTTCCTCTACCTGGTACCATGATATTGTTGCATACCTCCTTACTCTTCAATGCCCAAATAACATGACTCCTTCAAAAGCAAGGAATTTAAAACTACACATGATTAAATATTGCATTGTTGATGTAACATCCCCAGGCCTTCAACCCGAGTGTCAGGCAACGCTACTACGTGAAAACATTCTCATACTTATATAAATAACATGCATTAAATCAAATTAACACATTTAACTAAACAATATAGAGTAATCACAGGATTACTACTAACATGCATAAATAATGGAATTAAGAGTAATTCATGATTGCAACGGAATACATGACAATATTGCAAGCATCACATACATACATTTTAATTGAAATTAAACACATGGATATACTTATCTTTGTAACTGTAGTAACTCCACCAACCATGTGCAGACCTTCCATGAACCTCCCAGCCTTAGACCACACTGCTCATCATGCTCAGCAATAGGTCACCCTTGAGATGGGACCAAGCTCCACCCAGGGCAAGGGAATCCTAAACTAGGCTGAGGTTATAGGAAAACTACACACTACAACCAGAAAGATTCTCTCCAAGACTCTTCTTACGCCTATTACTCATGGACTCTCATTCCCCACATACATGTTCCACCCGGGAGTATACACCTTCACAATCACAGTCCATCAGTGCTTCACCTCCCTCTTTGGGTCTCGGCAACAAGCTGGATGAGGAATTGTCAGAGCTTTGTAGCTAGTGTTGAACTCTCTCTGGGAGAAAATAGCTTCCCATAAGACTCTCTCACCTGGAGAGAGCTGCTCAAACACCTAACAACTTGCCTCTTCAACCACGGTCCTCACAACCCGGTTCTTTAGGCAGTTTCGACTCAATTCCAACACAGTGAGGACAACAACAACATCAACTAGTCAACACCACTCGGGAAACAAAAGGCAGCAACCCAAAGACAGTCCAAGTACAGACTCAACTCTGCAAGAGTGGATAGGCTCGGCTCACAAGATACACAAGTGACATAGATCAATCCACGGGTTTGTGACACGACTCAATCAATGCAGAGGTTGAACACAGACTCAAGTGGTTTAGATGACAGAAAACGAAAACAAGCCACTAAGACAATGCATAGTTCAGGTAACACTGATTTCAGAGATGCATGACCAGTAATCAACGCAGAGATTAGATGCATAGCAACACAATTAGACATATAGACGCAAGAATGGAGGACCAACCCCCAACTCAGCTGACACTTCAGTTTTTAACCGCATGTGCCCAGGTCGACACTTGTCTTCCTAGAGCTGCATGCATTCCCTTTTTCACACATTGGATATGCATGCGTTGCCTCTCCTAGGACTTAGGATAAAAACATGTTTTATCACACAGCTTTAGAATAATAATAAAATATTATTCTCAAGGACTTAAGCCCCTAATCTTAGCCCCTTTTTCCAACCTTTCAGCCCCTTTTTCCCTTACCCATCCCATGGAATCTTATTCCCCCATCACTCTTTCTTTGTGGTCGATCTGCACGCAACGATGTTCATATATTATATTAATGATCTTCATAATTACATATACGAAATCAGGCTTCTGGCCTTAATACTTAGGCTCTTCGGCCTAATAAACACATAAGCCCACCAGCTTATCAATACTTGGCTCACCATCTTACAAAACATGATTTACAATTCATAAACATGATTACAACAGGGCTAGTCCTTGGGGATATTACAATTCCCTCCCCTTATTTTGCACTGTCCTTAGTGCAACTTTCACACGGCATCAACAAGATTTTCAAAATCTTCAAAAAGATGTGGGTATTCTGCCCGCATAGCATCCTCATGCTCCCATGTTGCTTCCTTAGGACCGTACCAGGTCCACTAGACCCTTACAAGCCCTATGGCTCGATTCTGGAGTTGTTTTCTTTTCCGGTCCAATATGCGCACAGGATGCACTTCCAGGACACCTTCTTGTTCCACCTAAATCAAATTCCAATCAGTTACATGATTAACATCAGGTGTATATTTCTTAAGAAATGAAACATGAAACACATTATGTACAGTCATGGATGTAGGTAATGCAAGCATATATGCAACTAGCCCAATCCTTTCTAAGATTTCAAATGGCCCACAAAATCTGGCTTCCAACTTGGCACAGTTTCTCAACTTCAGGGAACTTCTATTGGCTTTCACTTTCAGGAAAACATGCTCTTCCACTTTAAACTCTCTGTGGTTTTTGTTTTTTATCAGCATAACTTTTCTGCCTGTCTTGGGAAGCTTTCAAATTTTGCTTAATTTTTAGCATCTGTTCTTCCATTTCTTTGAGAAACTCTAGCCCAACTACTTTCTTGTTAGCTGGATTATCCCAGCTTACTGGAGTATTTCACTTTATGCCATAAAGTGCTTCAAATGGGCTCATCTTCAACGATGCTTGATACTCATTGTTATAGGCGAATTCTACCAAATGTAGGTAGTCTTCCCATTTCGATGGTTTGTACATCACATACATCCTTAGTATGTCTTCTATTACTCGATTCACCCCCTTTGTCTACCCATCAGACTCAGGATGATAGGTTGTACTAAAGTTCAGATTCGTTCTGAACCCCTTGAATAACCCTTTCCATAAATTTGAGGTAAATTTCAAGTCTCTATCAGACACAATTGTCTTGGGAATACTGTGCAATCATGCTATTTCCCTCATAAAATTATCAACAACATTCGCTCCCTTGTGAGTAGTCTTTAGTGGAATAAAATGGGTAGCTTTCATAAGCTTTTCCACCACCACTATGATTGAGTCATGTTGTTTTCCGGTTCTGGGAAATCCTATGATGAAATCCATTGTCACCACTTCTCACTTCCACTTAGGAATGGGTAAAGGTTGCAGCAACCCTACTGAGTGTCTGTGCTCAGCTTTAACCTCCTAGCACTCCATACATCTGGCGATGTATTCAACAATATATTTCTTCATACCTGGCCAAAAGTAATGGCTCTTGGTTGCTGCCAGAGTTTGCTTATATCCAGGGTGCCCAACATAAGGCACATTATGCATTTCATGCAAAATCATAAGTTTCAAGTCCTGGATATTAGGTACATAAATTATGCTCTTGTACAGAAGTATTTTGTCAGTTTCCAATTTACAATTCTCCACTTTCTGTGGCATCTTACCTTGTTGTAGATTTTCTACCAAATCCCTGTACTACAAATCTGTATGTGCAGCCTCTGAAATTCTGCTTTTAATATCAGTTCGGTACATTCTAATGGTTGTAGCATGTAATTCATGCACTCTCCTATTGAGCGCATCAGCCACTTTGTTTTCCTTCCCTTTGATATGCTTGGTATCAAATTCGTACTCACACAGAAACTCTAGCCACCTACTCTGCTTAGCATTCAAGGTGGGCTGATCAAACAAATACTTCAGATCATTGTGGTATATTCTAAGTTTGAACCTCCTTACCATGAGGTAATGCCTCCACTTCTTTAGAGCGTGTACTATTGCTGCCAACTCCAAATCATGGGTGGCATAGTTCCTTTCATGCTCTTTCAACTTTCTGGATTCATAACAAATCACGAATCCATTATGACTGAGGACTCCTCCCAGTCCTTCTTTGCATGCATCTATGCACACCACCAAGTCTTAATTTGGATCTGCAATCCTCAGGATTGGATCACTGGTTAACAATTGCTTCAATCGTTGAAATCTTTTCTCACAATACTCTGTCCACTGAAACTTCTCCTTCCTTTGCAAAGAAGTGATAGGGTGAGCTATCCTCGAGAACCCTGCAATAAACCTTCTGTAATAACCAGCTAGACCCATAAAGGATCTGAATTCCGTCACATTCTTTGGCGCTGACCATTCTCTGATGAACTCAATCTTCTCAGGATATACATCTATCCCATCCTTCGAAATAATATGCCCCAAGTAATGGATTTTCTCCTGATAAAATGAGCACTTGCTCAACTTGGCATACAGTTGGTGCTCTCTTAGCACCTGCAACACCATCCTCGTATGTTTTTCATGCTCTTCCTCTAACTTGGAATACACCAGAATGTCATCCAAAAAGACTATGACAAACTTGTCTAGATAGTCCCTGAATACACCATTCGTCAAGCACATAAAAACAACGGGTGCATTTGACAACCCAAATGGCACCACTGTGAACTCATAATGACCATACCTCATTCTAAAGGCGGTATTTATGATGTATTCATCCTTTATCCTTATCTAGTGATATCCCAACCTGAGATCTATCTTCAAAAATGTCTTAGCATCCTTAAACTAATCAAAGAGATCATCGATCCTCAATAGAGGATATTTGTTCTTTACAGTTACTTTGTTCAACTGTCTGAAATCAATGAACAATCTCAACATCCCATCCTTCTTCTTCATGACAAGGACTGAGGAACCCCAAGGTGACACACTTGGGCATATATACCCCTTCTTTAGAAGCTCTTGAAGCTGCAATTGCAGTTCTTTCAACTTTGGTGTACTCATTATGTAAGGAGCTTTTTATACTAGAGCTGCTCCAAGAATCAAGTTTACAGAAAAATCAATATCTCTCTTCGAGGGTAATCCGGGCACCTCTTGGAATACATCCTCAAAATCCTTTAGTACCACATAATCTCCAATCTTTGAGACCTCATCCTTAGATTCTTCCTCAACATGGGTTGCAAATAATTGATAGCCTTTCCTGTAGCACTTCTTCAACCGCATTGCTGATATTTATCTGATAGCAACAACTCTAGGAATTCCTTGGACTGTTCTTTGATTTCCTTCTTCATCCAGGCAATTGAATGCCTTGTTATGACAGTCCAAGATGGCATGGTGCTAGTCCAACCAGTCCATCCCAATTGGACAGTCATAAGAACCTAAAGGTAGAACATTCAATTCATCCTTTGTGCTCAGTCTATTCATGTCCACTGGACATGACTTAACTAACTTAGTGACTTTTCTCTTGGTTCCTGTAGCCAGCTGCACTAACCAAGAATTTTCATGTTTTCTTCTCGACAAATGCAAACTTTCCACCACTCTAAGATCTATATAGCTATGGATAGCCCATGAATCAATTAAAATAGTAAATGGTTGGTTGTTAACCATACCTTCCACTTCAATCATGTGTGATTGAAATTCGTCTTGCTTGTTGTCCAGGGCTGCGTAGATCCTTGGCATTCTATTGCTCATGTCCTCCACAGTTTCAGCTTGCTGAACATTATGGACAGCTCTCACTTTTCCATTTTTATGGGGACAATTTATGTACTTGTGGTTCCCCTGACATCTCCAACAATGAATGGGTGTCTACCTTGGCCTTTATTCCCCTACATCATCCATTCTCGGCACTCTAAACGATGGTTTTCCTTGAGGAATGTTTCTAAAAAAGGGTGGCTTGTTTCCCTTCTACCTCTTCTCTTTCTTGAACTTCCTCTGGTCATCCCAAGCCTTCCGAAAAGTAGGCTTTTCTCTTTTCTACTCAAATAAGCATTTATCTCTTCTTATCGTTTCTTCCATAGTCTTAGGATAATCATACTGAATCTTGTCACCAATGGAAGGTGGAAATCAACTTAGATACCTTTGAATCTTGACAGTCTCCTCTTTGATGAACGGGACATACTTCATCAATTCCAAAAACCTACGTTCGTATTCATCAATGGTCATGCTACCTAGTTTGAGTTCAAATAACTCTTTCATATTTATGTCATAGTATCTTTTAGTCAAGTATTTATTCTCGAAATACCTCTTGAATTCCTTCCAAGTGATATCTTTCTCTCTAATGTGTTGTACTTGCATAAGTTGATCCCACCACATGGATGCCTTTCGCTTCAGTTGATACATTGCAATTCTTCCTTTTGCATGAGAGGAATAATTCTGCAGCTGGAAATATTTCCTCATGCCAAGCAACTATGTTACGACATCTTCCTCCTTCTTGTGTTCTCCATTAAACGTTGGAGGCTTAATCTTGTTCATTTAGCCTTTTAGTCCATCCACTCCAGATCTCTTGTGCTTTCTAGTAGGAGATAGGCTTGAACTAATGTGTGCCCTCCTCTTGGAGTGACCTTGGGAGTGATGATGGTGTTTACCAACACTCCTTGATCTTCTTCCCTTGGGTGACTCCCTGTTTTGCTTGAGTCTCTCTTCCGGTCCAACTTCTTTTCTATTCTCTCCAGACTCTTCATCAAATTTAAGTTGAATTCACCTTGCTTATCCTAAGCTTTTCTGAGCTTTCTTCTATCTTTTCAATGATTTTGGGCATCTTTCTGCAATTTTTCAATGATCTTCATCATATGCCCTTCCTTATCTATCTCTTCTCCATGCCCATTAGAGTTCGATCCTTCAACTCCCAAATGGACATCCATCCCTTTAGCTTTGTTCTCTGAACTGGAAGCATTCTATATCTCCTCCATTTATTTTCACTCAGTGTCAACTCTAATCGATTATGGCACTCGCTAAACTTCTGCAAACACAATGTGCAGAAAACCGAAATTTGTCAGGCCATCATTCCTTAAAAACAAATATGTTATCTGCTCGACAAGTTTGGGCATCTTTTTGAAATCCTTCAATGATATTCCTTATGTTTTCTTCCTTATCTATCTCTTCTCCATGGCCATTGGAGTTCGATCCTTCAACTCCCAAATAAACATCCATTCCTTTTTCTTCTTCCTCGGAACTGGAAGCAGTCTATGCCCTTTCCATTTCTTTTGCACTCAGTGGAAATTCTATTCAGTTTTGGTGCTTGTTGAACTTCTGCATCACAATGTGCATAAATTTCTCTTCTTGAATCCTTGTTGTTGTAGATACTTGTCCAGACTTGAATACCATACTCTAGGGGTCTGCTTGAGTTTATACATCACTTTCTTCAGCCTGCAAACATAATCTTCCTTTTCTGATAGTAGAAATCCTTCTGTCTACTCAATGTAGACTTATTCTTCTAATTCTCCATTAAGAAAGGTTGACTTAACATCCATCTGATACACCTTGATTCTTTTGGGACATGCATAGGCTAAGATCAATTTGATTGCTTCCTTCCTCACAACTAGGGAAAAGGTCTCTTCAAAATCTATACCTTCAATCTGAGTGTATCCATTGCAAACTAACTTTTCTTTGTTTCTAGTTACTTGTCCATCCTCATTCGGTTTGTTTTGGAAAACCCACTTTGTACCAATCATGTTATTGTTCTTTGGTCTTGGAACTAGTTCCCATGTGTCATTCTTCTTTATCTGATTCAATTCTTCATACATAGCCTTGATCCAATGTTCATCCTTATTGGCCTCTTCAAAACTGCTTGGTTCAACTGTAGATAACAATGCTAGGTGTTGTTGTTCTGGTGAAATTATTCTTCTTCGGGTTTCAACTCTTACATCTTCATTCCCAATAATCTGTTCTTATGGATGATGGGTATTATTTGAGCTAGCTCACCAAAAATATTCATTATTTCCTCCTCCAATGGAAGCACATTTATTGGGTACCTCCTCCCTACACCCACATGAGTTCCAATTGTGTGTGGATGTGGACTCGTCTAGTTTGACTGGCCCTCCAACATGTTAGGTGAGCATTCCAACGTATCATTTTCCATTGTGAGATTTGATGCCATGTCCTCCACCCTCTAGAACCTTGTTATTACCTCAGCTCAATATTGTGGGAACCCTAACCTATCATGCATAAATGCTAGTTCTACACATACCCCTCTTGGTTCTTCTATTTTTGGTAAATAATAAAAAAAAAGAAATATCTCCCCTCCAGATTTAGTGAAAATAATTGAAAAATGAAATGCAAATCCATCAACCTTACAAATAGGAGAATAAACCCTTATAATAAAATCATATACATATATAGAGAACCTTGGAGAAGAGATACAAGCTATGTGGAAGAGAACCTGAGGCTAGAGATGCAAGTTGTGTGGAGAAAGTTTGTGTACACCCATTGTCCATCCACACAATTTATGAAAATAGGAGACAAAAAAGATTATATGTAGATAAAACACATTGAGATTATATGGAGGACACATAGAGTTTATACATCCATGTCATCCATAAATTAAACACTCAATAAAATTATTTCTCAAGCCAATTAATACATATCATAATTTTTTCACACACAAACTCCCACATACAAAATGCACAAAATGTGTCCCTTTATATCACAGAACCTTGGAGAAGAGATACAAGTCATGTGGAGAAAGTTTGTGCGTGTCCATTTTCCATTCGCCTCAGTTCCAAATAGAGGAGACAAAAAAGATTATATGCAGATAAAACACACTGAGATGCTCAACCCACATGATAGACTTGTGAGGCATTGTAGACCTAATGACTGCCATGGCCTCACACCCATCACACATTTCTTTGCAACCTTGAATGCTAGAACAATTTCTTTAGAAAAACATGTCTTAGTCAAGGAACTTCCTTCTTCTTAAGCTTCTTCATTATTCCCCATCTTATTGGGTTACCACTTCAATTTTTCCTTATTTCAATTTCTTAATAATATCAAGTTTAAATTATTCTTTGTTTTGGATTTGTGATAATAAATAATAATGTTTTTTTATTATTTTAAAATTTTAAATTAAAATTAATGAATTGATTTATTTTAATATTTTGTTTTTTATAATAAAAATTTAACTAAATTAACAAATTATAAAACCAATTGTATTGTTCATATTAATATTTTTTTAACATATAATACAAGAGAGTTTTTTTTAAGTAGAAAAGGTATTTAAGGATGGAGTTGTGCTAGAAAATGGGATCTGGAAGACAACACTCCTTCACATTCCTTTAAATATATTCATGCTCCTTGGTTCTAAATTTCCCCTACTTAATTTAGAGCTCCGTGATCAAGGTCTCTCCATGGAAACATTGACTGAGCACCTTCAAGAAGACTAGCTAAACTTTATTAGTGTATAAAGATGATTTTAATTTTTTTTAAATTTTGACGAGAACTATATATGATGTTTTCATTGGTGTAGATTATAGTCTAGGATCTACTTTTTGAGAGAAAACATTGGATCTTTAGATGATAGTCTTTTGACTAAATTTATAGGCCTCTAAAGGAATATTTGAATGCTACTCAACATCTACCACTATAATTTTGTTTATATAGATACAATCGCTATATATTTTTTCATGGAAAAAATATAATATGAGACAATCAACTTCTTATATATTAACCATGTTAAATGTACAAACAATTAATATATTTATAAAATTCATAAATGTAAAATGATTAATATAAACTTGTTAAACTAGATAAAGATATAAAACTATAAATATGATGGTGGTGGTGGTGGTTAACGTCTACAGGGATGAAATTTGGTTTATCGAACCTTAATAAATGTAAGAAAATTATTTGGTTTTCTTTAGAATTTTGTTTATGTGCTCGAAATTTTTTAAGAGAACCATTCTTAAATCACCATATTTTTTATAAGATAAAAGGTTAAAAAGGTCGGTTTAGTAACAAATATTTTGAAATTGTGATTTAATGTGGGTGTATGTAGGGAATTTTAAGAGAAAGTGTTTTTCATCTTCAACCTTTTTAGTGTCACAAAGATGACAAATTATTTCAAATCACTACATTTTAGGAATTGTCCAATACCCTATTTCATTATGGAGCTCGTGAGAGTTTGTTCTTATTTTAGCAATGTTGATTTTCTTCTTTACACTAGTCAAAACATAGAGATACTTTTGAACTTATAAGATTAGGGTTGATCACCACCTTATAGTATTTTATTTTTCTTTTATCCTCCAATTATTTATGACACCATAATTTCACTTTAAATTTAACCTTGTAATAATAATTTCAATATTATAATTTTTATGTAAAGTGACCTCTTCCTTTATACTCCAATGATTTATCCAAGACTTGGCATCTTTATGCCAACCCTACTTGAGCTGTAGGTGGTTTTGACAAGAGTTTGAAACAATTTTATGAAAGCTCTTGTTAAGACTTGGACAAAGCCACATTTTATGTGTAAAACCCCTTACTAAGCCCTAGATATTAAATAATTACATTTATAGTATTATAATTGTTTGTCATCTAGAACCCTTCAAGGTACCCTTTCATTATAATTGTACCCTTTGTCTCTTATATATATACCAAGGAGACCTAGTCTTAGGATCATATTATCTCATCTCATATTGTATTATGAATTGGATATATTATAAATGGAGGTTTCCCCCTCAAATTGGAATGTAATCATTTTTAAGGCATTGGATCATAACATTTGGTATCATAGCATTGGTCCTAGGGTTTTTCTTATTCAAGGGAATCATATTGGAATTTTAGCTATAACTTCTTTCCCGGGATGCTTCAGAAAATGAAACTTAATGGAGTTTATTTAGAATACATATCAAGGTACATATGGTTAAAATTTCATCTTCTATATCGTTACACTTTCGAAGATATACCCTATGGATGATAGGGTTTGTTGACTAGTTCTATAACTAGTCTCAAACAAGTCTTATGGGTAAACCCATCATATATTCTTAAGAAATGATCCAAATTTTGTGAGATCTATTTAATTTTAAAGAATATAGTCCACAATGATTTTTGTATAAAATTCATAATTAGGCATTAAATATTGGACACATCACATTCTATACAAGTTCACTCTTCCGGAAAGGCCAAAAATCAACAAGGTTTGGGAAAGTTACTCCAATTTTCACTTGGCACATCCAATCTTGGTAAGACCTATGGAATTGTAGAGAAGGCATTTTAGAGTACTACAGGAGGAAATTTTATACTTAGAAGGGCCAAAATTTCAGAAATACATCAGAAGGAAGGTCGGCCAGAAGGACAAACTCCAAATTAAGGTCTTAAAAGGTACATAACTTGCAATTGGCATAACGTTTTATTGGAAGATCTGTTTTTGGTGATTCAAAATTTGTAATAAAGAGGAAAAAGAGGAGAATTATTATTTTCTCACATGACTCCAAATTATCCTACAAAATTTACTTCACCAACTAAATCTCTAGAGAGCTCAACCATGACTCGAAATGAAATCGACGATAATTATCACTAGATGGAAAAGAGGATCACTAAAAGTAGGGAAAAAATGGGACATAATATGAAAATAAATATGGATGAACTGGAAAAAAATATAGATGAAAATCAAATGGATGAAATGGAAAAAAAGATAAATAAGGAGATGGACAAAATGGAAAATAAGATAGATAAGAAGATGGATGAAAATAAGAATGATATTAAAGAAGAAATACAAAATTCCATGAAGGAATTGCAAATTGCATGTTTTTCATGATATTTCATGCTCTAGATGAGAGACTCTCTAAAGGAAATATCAACATGCAAGGAACTCATGAAAATACATGTAGTATTCTGGAAAAACGACCTACCGATAATAAGCAATTTTATAGTGGTGTTAATTATGGTGGGGATCTTAAATTCAACTTTCCCAAGATTGAATTAAGGAAGTTTGATGGAACAAAGATCTTTACTCGAGTGAACCAAATAGAGAAAAATTTTGAACTACACAATATTATGGTTGATAAGAAAAGGATTCACATAGAAACCTTGAAATTTGACATAAAACCATATCAATGGTATCAATGGGTAGTTAAAAGGAATCCCCCTCTTTATTATTATACTTGAGTTTTACTTACAAGAGACTTGGAAGCACAAAATGGGAAAGTGTGGGAAAAGGACTACTTTAGTGAATTGACAAAAATCAAGCACTTAGGTGATATTGAAGATTATAATTCAAAATTTTAGGTATTGGTCACAAGGGTGGATGACATAAGTGATGAACATTTGTTGGAAGTTTACATGGGTGGATTAAAAAAAGATATTAAACATGAAATTTTATTAAGATATCCTACAAATATTATGGAAGCTATGGAATTGATTTGTCATATTCAAGCCAAAAATAAGGCTACACACAAGTCTACCATTGGAGCATACACATGAAGAAGAGATCATTTTGGGGTTCATAAGACAAGCATACCTCAACCAACAAGGTTGAAACCTCAACAAATGGATAAAATAATAGAAAAAGGACTATGTTTCAATTGTGACATCAAGTACAATAAGGGGCATAAATGCAGTGAGAATAAATTATTCTACATAGACTATGAAGAGGAAGAAGATCGGGAATTGGAACCGTAACAAGATCCAGTTCTAGAAGAAACTAATCCGATAATATATTGTCATGCATTGGCCAACATCAATACTCCACAAACCCTCAAGATATAAGGATTTATAAAAAATAAAAAGGTAACAATATTGATTGATTCTGGTAGTACCCATAATTTCATCAATTACAAATTAGCAAAATATCTCAATTTCTTTGTATATCCCGCACCAGAGCTTCAAGTGATTATTGCAGATGGAGGTACCATAAATTGTTCAAGGAAATTCCATAGTATTAATCTCAACATGGGGGAGTATTTTATGTATAGCTCCATGATTTCCATCCAAATGGGGGGTGTTGGTGTTGTATTAGGGGTCCAATGGTTACAATCATTGGGAATTGTGGCCCTTAATTTTTAAGATATTTTCATGATATTTTCCTCATATGGAAATGAAATTGAGCTTAAAGGTATCCAAGGAAAACCCTCTAAAGTGATAATCTCTAATAACACAATGAAATTACTCAAAAAGGGACACTAGGGTGTAGTTGCACAATTGTGCTCACTTGAAGTTCAAACATCTATATCCTCTACTCCATTAGACCTCCAAATAGTTATCAACAATTATTCAAAGGTATTTGGTGAAATTCCTAAGGGTCTTCCACCAGCTCGAGATCATGACCACGCTATTCATTT
>JASDQU010243671.1:3879-18676 GCA_032191745.1 Picea mariana | reverse complement strand
TTTGTTTTGGATTTGTGATAATAAATAATAATGTTTTTTTATTATTTTAAAATTTTAAATTAAAATTAATGAATTGATTTATTTTAATATTTTGTTTTTTATAATAAAAATTTAACTAAATTAACAAATTATAAAACCAATTGTATTGTTCATATTAATATTTTTTTAACATATAATACAAGAGAGTTTTTTTTAAGTAGAAAAGGTATTTAAGGATGGAGTTGTGCTAGAAAATGGGATCTGGAAGACAACACTCCTTCACATTCCTTTAAATATATTCATGCTCCTTGGTTCTAAATTTCCCCTACTTAATTTAGAGCTCCGTGATCAAGGTCTCTCCATGGAAACATTGACTGAGCACCTTCAAGAAGACTAGCTAAACTTTATTAGTGTATAAAGATGATTTTAATTTTTTTTAAATTTTGACGAGAACTATATATGATGTTTTCATTGGTGTAGATTATAGTCTAGGATCTACTTTTTGAGAGAAAACATTGGATCTTTAGATGATAGTCTTTTGACTAAATTTATAGGCCTCTAAAGGAATATTTGAATGCTACTCAACATCTACCACTATAATTTTGTTTATATAGATACAATCGCTATATATTTTTTCATGGAAAAAATATAATATGAGACAATCAACTTCTTATATATTAACCATGTTAAATGTACAAACAATTAATATATTTATAAAATTCATAAATGTAAAATGATTAATATAAACTTGTTAAACTAGATAAAGATATAAAACTATAAATATGATGGTGGTGGTGGTGGTTAACGTCTACAGGGATGAAATTTGGTTTATCGAACCTTAATAAATGTAAGAAAATTATTTGGTTTTCTTTAGAATTTTGTTTATGTGCTCGAAATTTTTTAAGAGAACCATTCTTAAATCACCATATTTTTTATAAGATAAAAGGTTAAAAAGGTCGGTTTAGTAACAAATATTTTGAAATTGTGATTTAATGTGGGTGTATGTAGGGAATTTTAAGAGAAAGTGTTTTTCATCTTCAACCTTTTTAGTGTCACAAAGATGACAAATTATTTCAAATCACTACATTTTAGGAATTGTCCAATACCCTATTTCATTATGGAGCTCGTGAGAGTTTGTTCTTATTTTAGCAATGTTGATTTTCTTCTTTACACTAGTCAAAACATAGAGATACTTTTGAACTTATAAGATTAGGGTTGATCACCACCTTATAGTATTTTATTTTTCTTTTATCCTCCAATTATTTATGACACCATAATTTCACTTTAAATTTAACCTTGTAATAATAATTTCAATATTATAATTTTTATGTAAAGTGACCTCTTCCTTTATACTCCAATGATTTATCCAAGACTTGGCATCTTTATGCCAACCCTACTTGAGCTGTAGGTGGTTTTGACAAGAGTTTGAAACAATTTTATGAAAGCTCTTGTTAAGACTTGGACAAAGCCACATTTTATGTGTAAAACCCCTTACTAAGCCCTAGATATTAAATAATTACATTTATAGTATTATAATTGTTTGTCATCTAGAACCCTTCAAGGTACCCTTTCATTATAATTGTACCCTTTGTCTCTTATATATATACCAAGGAGACCTAGTCTTAGGATCATATTATCTCATCTCATATTGTATTATGAATTGGATATATTATAAATGGAGGTTTCCCCCTCAAATTGGAATGTAATCATTTTTAAGGCATTGGATCATAACATTTGGTATCATAGCATTGGTCCTAGGGTTTTTCTTATTCAAGGGAATCATATTGGAATTTTAGCTATAACTTCTTTCCCGGGATGCTTCAGAAAATGAAACTTAATGGAGTTTATTTAGAATACATATCAAGGTACATATGGTTAAAATTTCATCTTCTATATCGTTACACTTTCGAAGATATACCCTATGGATGATAGGGTTTGTTGACTAGTTCTATAACTAGTCTCAAACAAGTCTTATGGGTAAACCCATCATATATTCTTAAGAAATGATCCAAATTTTGTGAGATCTATTTAATTTTAAAGAATATAGTCCACAATGATTTTTGTATAAAATTCATAATTAGGCATTAAATATTGGACACATCACATTCTATACAAGTTCACTCTTCCGGAAAGGCCAAAAATCAACAAGGTTTGGGAAAGTTACTCCAATTTTCACTTGGCACATCCAATCTTGGTAAGACCTATGGAATTGTAGAGAAGGCATTTTAGAGTACTACAGGAGGAAATTTTATACTTAGAAGGGCCAAAATTTCAGAAATACATCAGAAGGAAGGTCGGCCAGAAGGACAAACTCCAAATTAAGGTCTTAAAAGGTACATAACTTGCAATTGGCATAACGTTTTATTGGAAGATCTGTTTTTGGTGATTCAAAATTTGTAATAAAGAGGAAAAAGAGGAGAATTATTATTTTCTCACATGACTCCAAATTATCCTACAAAATTTACTTCACCAACTAAATCTCTAGAGAGCTCAACCATGACTCGAAATGAAATCGACGATAATTATCACTAGATGGAAAAGAGGATCACTAAAAGTAGGGAAAAAATGGGACATAATATGAAAATAAATATGGATGAACTGGAAAAAAATATAGATGAAAATCAAATGGATGAAATGGAAAAAAAGATAAATAAGGAGATGGACAAAATGGAAAATAAGATAGATAAGAAGATGGATGAAAATAAGAATGATATTAAAGAAGAAATACAAAATTCCATGAAGGAATTGCAAATTGCATGTTTTTCATGATATTTCATGCTCTAGATGAGAGACTCTCTAAAGGAAATATCAACATGCAAGGAACTCATGAAAATACATGTAGTATTCTGGAAAAACGACCTACCGATAATAAGCAATTTTATAGTGGTGTTAATTATGGTGGGGATCTTAAATTCAACTTTCCCAAGATTGAATTAAGGAAGTTTGATGGAACAAAGATCTTTACTCGAGTGAACCAAATAGAGAAAAATTTTGAACTACACAATATTATGGTTGATAAGAAAAGGATTCACATAGAAACCTTGAAATTTGACATAAAACCATATCAATGGTATCAATGGGTAGTTAAAAGGAATCCCCCTCTTTATTATTATACTTGAGTTTTACTTACAAGAGACTTGGAAGCACAAAATGGGAAAGTGTGGGAAAAGGACTACTTTAGTGAATTGACAAAAATCAAGCACTTAGGTGATATTGAAGATTATAATTCAAAATTTTAGGTATTGGTCACAAGGGTGGATGACATAAGTGATGAACATTTGTTGGAAGTTTACATGGGTGGATTAAAAAAAGATATTAAACATGAAATTTTATTAAGATATCCTACAAATATTATGGAAGCTATGGAATTGATTTGTCATATTCAAGCCAAAAATAAGGCTACACACAAGTCTACCATTGGAGCATACACATGAAGAAGAGATCATTTTGGGGTTCATAAGACAAGCATACCTCAACCAACAAGGTTGAAACCTCAACAAATGGATAAAATAATAGAAAAAGGACTATGTTTCAATTGTGACATCAAGTACAATAAGGGGCATAAATGCAGTGAGAATAAATTATTCTACATAGACTATGAAGAGGAAGAAGATCGGGAATTGGAACCGTAACAAGATCCAGTTCTAGAAGAAACTAATCCGATAATATATTGTCATGCATTGGCCAACATCAATACTCCACAAACCCTCAAGATATAAGGATTTATAAAAAATAAAAAGGTAACAATATTGATTGATTCTGGTAGTACCCATAATTTCATCAATTACAAATTAGCAAAATATCTCAATTTCTTTGTATATCCCGCACCAGAGCTTCAAGTGATTATTGCAGATGGAGGTACCATAAATTGTTCAAGGAAATTCCATAGTATTAATCTCAACATGGGGGAGTATTTTATGTATAGCTCCATGATTTCCATCCAAATGGGGGGTGTTGGTGTTGTATTAGGGGTCCAATGGTTACAATCATTGGGAATTGTGGCCCTTAATTTTTAAGATATTTTCATGATATTTTCCTCATATGGAAATGAAATTGAGCTTAAAGGTATCCAAGGAAAACCCTCTAAAGTGATAATCTCTAATAACACAATGAAATTACTCAAAAAGGGACACTAGGGTGTAGTTGCACAATTGTGCTCACTTGAAGTTCAAACATCTATATCCTCTACTCCATTAGACCTCCAAATAGTTATCAACAATTATTCAAAGGTATTTGGTGAAATTCCTAAGGGTCTTCCACCAGCTCGAGATCATGACCACGCTATTCATTTACAACCAAGAAGTGTACCACCTAACATTAAGACTTACATGTATCCATATGCACAGAAGAGTGAGATTGAGCACATGATCCAGGAAATGTTAGAAGTTGGCATAATTCAACCTAAACAAAGTTCTTTCTATTCAATAGTAGTGATGGTTACAAAAAGGGATGGTTCATGGTGTGTGTGTCTGGATTATAGACAAATCAACAAAATGACCATCAAAGATAAGTTTCCATTTCCTGTCATTAATGAATTATTAAAAGAATTGTATGGAGAAAAATTTTACTAAGTTGGATATTCATTTGAGATATCATCAAATCAAAATCAGGCAAGAAGATATTCCTAAAACAGTTTTTAGAACACATGAAGGTCATTATGATTTTTCAGTTATGTCATTTGGACTTACTAATGCACCTTCAACATTTCAAAGCTTGATGAATTGTATTTTCAAGCCCTTAGAAATTTTGTGTTAGTATTTTTTGATGACATACTAATCTACAACAAATCTTAGGAAGAACATGTACACCATGTTGACATAGTATTAAAACTGGAAGAGAAACAACTTTATGCAAAGCCTTCCAAGTGTTTGTTCGAGGTTCAAGAAGTGGAATATTTGGGTCACATTGTATCTCATGAAGGTGTAAAAGTGGACCCTAACAAAATTAAAGCTATGAGAAAATGGTTGATTCCAAAAACTTTGAAGAAACTTAGAGGATTCTTAGGGTTAACAAGATAGTATCACAATTTTGTCAAGAATTATGGTCAAATAGTAGCACCTCTAACAACATTATTAAAGAAGGAAGCATTTTCTTAGACATAAGAAGCAACCAAATATTTTGAAAAACTTAAGGAGGCTATGTGTACTACTCTCGTCCTAGCCACATTGAACTTTAAAAAAACATTTATTGTGGAGTGTGATGCCTTAGGCCATGGAATTGGTGTAGTTTTAGTGCAAGAAGGAAGACCACTTGCTTTTGAAAGCATCCAACTTAAAGGAAAAAACTTAGTCAAACCCATTTATGAAAAAGAAATGTTTGTCATACTACATGTAGTTAAAAAATGATACCCTTACCTAATAGGAAGACACTTCAAAGTAAAAAAAAATCATAATAGTTTGAAGTACTTCTTGTAGCAACGATTATCTTCAGAAGAGAAAAAAATGGGTTACACAAATGTTATTTTATGACTTTGAAATTATCTACAAAAAAAGAAAACATAATGTTGTGGAAGATGCCCTTTCAAGGAAAGAAGAAGAAACAAAACGTTCACTATGTGCTATGTCTATTCTACAATTTGATTGGATGGAAGAAGCAAGGATAGAATGGAAGAAAGATCATTCAACAACTACATGAGGACCCCAGTTAATTAGACATTTTTTTATGAAAGAATGATTTTCTATGGTATCATGATCGCCTATATTTATGTAAGAGTTCCCAACTCAAATAGAAGGTCCTTTTGGAATTACACACTTCTCCTATAGGAGGACATTCAGGATTCTGGGAAACATACCATGGGATCAAGAAGGGAGTTTTATGGGAGGGTCTTAAAATTGATGTTCAAAATTTTGTGTCTAAATGTTTAGTCTGCCAACAGAATAAGGGAGAAATGATCAAGACGCCAGGTCTCTTATGACCATTAGCTATACCAAGCCAATGTTGGGAAGAAGTTTAAATGGATTTTATTATAGGTTTACCCAAATCCAAAGGAATGACTGTCATCATGGTAGTAGTGGATCGACTGACAAAGTATGCCCATTTTTTTCTCTTTCTCGTCCTTTTAAAGCAAGTATAGTAGTCGCAACGTTCATGGAAACAATTCAAAAGCTACATGGAGTCCAATATTATTGTAAGTGATAGAGATCCAATTTTCACTGGAAATTTTTGGACTGGATTACTTTCTTGTTTTTGTACTTAGTTAGCTCACAAATCATCTTACCACCCTCAATCTGATGAGAAAATTGAGATTGTTAATAAATGTATATAAGGATATCTTTGTTGTTTTACAACCGATAAATAGGCATAATGGGTCAAGTGGTTTCCTTTGGCAGAGTGGTGGTATGACACATCCTTCCATACTTCATAAACAACGTCTGCATTTATGGCACTTATGGATAGCATCCTCAATCCATTACATCACCCTTGAAAGAGAATACAAAGGTTCAAGCAGTGAAGGACCACATAGGGAACCAACAAGAGGTTCTCAAACTATTGAAGGACAACTTGGTTATGGAACAAAATAGGATGAAACAACAAGTAGATCAACATCGCAGTGAAAGGGAATTTGAAGTGGGGGATTCGGTATTTCTAAGGTTACAACCATAGAAAAAGATGTCCCTCAAGCAACAAAAGAAAAGCACTAAATTAACACCCAAATATTATGGCCTCTATAAGGTTTTGCAAAGGATTGGAAGTATGGCTTACAAATTGGATTTGTCTCCATCTTCACATGTACATCCAATATTCCATGTTTCTTGCATAAAGAAGGTAATGAACAACAATATTCTAGTCAAAACTAGTTTACCAAATATTAATGAAGAAGGGAAAATCATACTAGAACCAGAAACAATCCTTAAAACAAGGATTACGCAACTGAGAAAACAAGAAATCACATAGTACCTCTTCAAATGGAAGAACCTACCAGTGGAAGAGGCAACATGGGAAGATGAGTTCATCATGAACAAACACATGCAATTAGTAAATTATTGAAGAAAACACTTGTTTGAAGGGGAGGGGCATGTTAAGACCTAGACAAGGCCCCATTTTATGTGTAAAACCCCTAATTAAGCCCTAGATAGTGAATTATTATATTTATAGTATTATAATTGTATGTTGGCTAGAACCCTTCAAGGTACTCTTTCATTATAATTGTACCCTTTCTCTCCTATATATATACCAAGGAGACATAGTATTAGGATCATATTATCTCATCTCATATTGTATTATGAATTGGATATATTGTAAAAGGAAGTTTCCCCCTCGAAGTGGACGGTAATCATTGACTTTTTATGTAATATTCCAGATATAAAAACTATGCAGAACATAAATAAATAGCTAGAAATGGTAGATGAACAACAATATAACCATAAAAACACCACAATAATACCAAAATGATACCATAAGAACACCAGAAAGAGAACTTTGATTACTGAGAGCAATGTTCACTTGCTTCTTCGAGGGGGCAACCTCTAGCAAAGAAGATCTCTATTACAATAATATCCAAGACATGAGTTTTCATACCCTCAACTCCTATTTATACTAAATATGTCTATTAAAAGAACCATCTAGAGGAAGATCCTTCTAGAAGTGAAAGCTTCTATTAGGTCTTCTTACATTGGAATTATTCTTCCTTATTGTTAGACCTTATTAATATTGACCTTTATTACATGGAAATATATTATTCTACCTACGTGAGGGGTTAGGTCCCTAACATGTCCTACCCCTTAAAAACAACCTTGTCCTCAAGGCTTGAGATGGGGAAATTGTTGCAGAATGGTAGTTGGTTCCCAAGTGGCATCTGCTAGAGTTGTATTCGTCCACTGGACTAACACTTCCTTGATGGTTCATTGATGTAGCCAACACTCACGTTGGTCCAAAAATGCTTGTGGTTGTATCCAAATGGAGCCTTCTTCGTCCAACTCAGGAAGGTTGGTTTGAGTTTGGCACTTAGTTCCAATCACCTTCTTTAAGCATAAAATATGAAAAACAGGATGGAGCTTAGAATGACTAGAAAAAGCTAACCGATAGGCCACCTATCCCACACGCTTGACAATGGTATAAGGACCATAAAATTTGGGCGACAGTTTCTGACAATGGTCATCCTTGAGTGAATTTTGATTGTAAGGTTGCAATCAAAGAAACACTTGATCCCCTTCTGCAAATTGACGTTCAAAGCAACCTTGATCTTCTTGTTGCTTCATGCGATTCTAGGCCATGAACAAATTCTCTTTGAGGGTACAGAGAATAGCCTCTCGAGCTATAAGCATTTGGTCAACTGCTTGGACCTTCGAGACACCTGGAAAATATGAGATAATTGAAGGTGGCTTTTGTCCATATACCGTTTCAAAAGGATTCATGTGCGTTGTTGTATGGTACGAAGTGTTGTACCACCACTCAACGAGTGGTAACCATTGAGCCCATTGATTCTGCCTTTCTGATGAAAAACACCTCAAATATGTTTCCAAACATTTGTTGACAAATTTAGTTTGACCATCAGTCTGGGGATGATAAGTTGTACTGAGATGCAATTGGGTGCCTTATAGTTTGAACAGTTCTTGCCAAAAATTGCTGGTGAAATTTGGATTGTGATCAGAAACAATAGAATGCAGCATGCCATGAATCTTGAAGACTTGATCCATGAAAATTTGAGCCACAGTGGATGTTGTAAATGGGTGTTGAAGAGAACATAAATGAGCATACTTGGAAAGACGATCAACTACCACCATGATGACTAATTTATTGCCCGATTTAGGTAAGCCTACAATAAAATCCATAGAGATATCCCGCCAAATAGTAGGTGGAATTGGAAGTGGTTGTAGTGTGCCAAGAGATTTGACTATTTTGGCCTTGTTTCATTGACACACGTCACATTCAGTCACAAAATTAAAAACTTCATGTTTCATACCCTCCCATAAAAAGGAACGTTTGACCCAATCATAGGTTTTGGTAAACCCTGAGTGCCCAGCTGTGGGTGTAGAATGAATCTCAGAAAGTACCGTGGATATAAGTTTTGACTGTTTACTTAAACACAAACGGCCTTTGTATTGAAGCTCATCATTGAACCAAGAGTACCCTTGGGAAACTGGAGAATTAGACTACAATTTTTGTATCAGATGCGAACTTTTGGGATCGTGTAGCCATTCCTGGCGAACAGCTTGGAGCCAAATTGGTACAATGAAAGAGAGAGAAAAAAGGGACCCTTCATCTTCATATTTTTTGGAAAGTGCATCAGCAACCACATTGTCTTTTCCTTTCTTGTAAATGATCTCATAATCATATCCAAAGAGCTTAGTCACCCATTTTTGTTGCTCGGGGAAGGAAAGACGTTGTTCCAGAAAATACTTGAGGGTTTGATGATCTGTCTTAATTTGGAAGCATTTCCCCAATAGATAAAGGCGCCAAAGATCCACGGCATGCAGAATATCCAACATTTCCTTTTCATAGATTGCCAAAGGTCGACCCTCTTGCATAAGGAAAACACCAATTCCTTTCTCGGAAGCATCACATTCCAAGACAAAGGTCTTTGTGAAATCAGGAAGGGTTAGGACTGGAGTGGTGCACATGGCCATATTCAAGGTTTGAAAATCCTGAGAAACTGTTGGAGTCCAAGTGAAAGAATTATTTTTAAGGAGTGCAGTGAGAGGTGCCACAATCTTTCCATAATTCTTAACAAACTTGTGAAACCCAGAAATCCCCACAATCTTTTGAGAGTCTTTGGGTCAGTCCAATCTTGCATAGCTTCAATCTTTTTAGGATCCACCTTGACGTCAGCCTTGCCAATAAGATGACCCAAGTACTCAACTTCTGAGGTGCCAAAATCACATTTAGATTGTTTGAGGAAAAGTTGGTGGTTGAAAGAGTAGATGGAGAACTCGATCCACAGGATCAAGATGGGTTTTCTAGGTTTTGTTGTAGATGAGGATATCATCAAAGAAAACTAAGACAAAATGACGGAGAAAAGGACGGAAGACATGATTCATGAGGCTCTCGAAAGTGGAGGGAGCATTACAGAAGCCAAAGGAAATGACCAAAAACTCATAGTGGCCCTCATGAGTTCTAAAGGAAGTCTTAGGAATGTATGCCTCTTTCATACAGATCTAGTGGTAGCCAGAATGAAGATCAAGTTTAGTAAAGAACTGGGCACCACTTAATTCATCCAAGAGGTCATCAATGACAGGAATGGGAAATTTGTCTTTAATGGTGAGTTTGTTGAGGGTGCATAAGTCAAGACACATGCGCTAAGAACCTTTTTTCTTAAGGACCATGACCACCGGAGAATAGTAGGGGCTCATACTAGGGCAGATAACACCTGTGTTGAGCAGTTCTTGAACCATTTCTCAATTTAATTTTTTGGGAAAAGGGGTGATGATAGGGACGGATATTGGGAGGAAGGTTGCCTGGGACAAGGGGAATGGAATGATCATGGACACCATGGGAAGGATGGAGTCCCTAGGGAGTGGAAAAAAACACTTGATGTTTAGAGAGGATGGCTTGGAGGTCTTGCAGCACAGAGGGTGTCTCAGTTGCTTGTATGGCATGGAGATGGGAAATAATTCCAGAATGACCCTTTTTGAGCAAATTTTCCATGCGATGGGAACTAATGATCTCCGGGGAATCGACGGTGATTCCTTGGAAATTATATTGTTGGCCCTTCTAGTTGAATTGCATGGTTAATTCCTTAAAATCCATGAGAATGGGACCCAAAGTCCTTAGCCATTCTGCACCCAACACAATGTCACAACCGCCCATGTCGATAGCAAACATATGATATTTCAGGTGGTAGTCACCAATTTTGAGACACACATTTTCACAACGCGCTCCACATTTGATGGAACCACCATTGGCAATCATGATTTGGAAATTATTGACTGCACTGATATATCAATTAGCTTCTTGGGAAATGTGGTGATGAATAAAATTATGGGTGCTTCCACTATCAACAAGAATGATGGCCTTCCTATGCTTGATGTAACCAATTAGCTTGAGGGTTTGGGGAGTAGAGAAGCCAGTGAGAGAATTTAGGGAAATGACTGGTTCTACTTCGAGAGGATCTGAGGGAGGGGTTATGTCAATGGGTTCAGGTGACATAGACATAAGGGGAGACTCAACATCCTCTTCTGAAACATCCTCTAATATGGCCATAAAAATATTTTGTTCCTTACATTTGTGTCCCGGAAAATATTTGTCATCACAATTATAACAAAGGCCTTTGAGTTGGTGTTCAACCATTTCGGCCCTGGTCAATTTCTAGATCTTTAGTGGAGTAGAAGGAGGAGTGGGAGTTATTGGTTTAGTGCGAGGAATAAAGGAGGGTTTTTTGTTTTGAGAAAAGACAACTTGTTGTGATTCCTTAGTTATTTTAGTAGCATCCACCCAACTATGAGGCCAAGCCATGAGGACATGAGCACGAATCTCATCCTTGAGGCCATTGATAAAATATTCTTGGGAAAAAACATCAGACATGCCCTCTGTACAAAAATCTAGTCTCTCAAAAGTAGCTATAAAGTCTTCCACGGTGCCAGATTTTTTCAACTTTGTCAAATGGCCTAGATGGTTGGTGTCAGTGTCAAAGCATTCATAAAGCTTTGCCACAAAGTGTGTCCATGACACATACCCTTGGCGGGAATTTTTTCTCTATTGCCACCATTGCCAACGTTTTTGATCTAGATGGAGAACACCATACTAGAGTTTGGCCAACTTATCTATAATGTCATACAAAGAGAAATAATGTTCCATTTGATTTACCCAGCCAGTGGGATCCGATCCATCAAATTTGGTTACATCCACATGCGGAAGGCGTAGGTTACGCTAAAAGTGATGGGGCTGAAAATTATGGGAATGAGAGGAAGTTTCACCTTTGGTATGAAAAGGTGGGTCAGATATGGGAAGATATGCAGGGATATGCAGCTTGGCATAGATCATCATAGTGACAGATTCGAGCTGGGTAGTAATGTCTTGTTTGTTCTCATCTTTGATTTTCGTGATTGAGGCGGCAATGGAGGAATGTATCTTTTGATTGATGGTGGAAATATTGGCACTGAGTTGTCACACCTCTTGTTGGGTTTCTGTGAAATTAGAGTGCAAGGTAGTGAAGGGAGCTTCCAAGTCTTGGCTACAAGTATGGACCATGATAACGAGGGAACACGAAAAGGGGCAGGTAGGACCACACAAAAAATGGGTTATGGGTGAAGTGTATCACAACGATTAGGGCGATGAGTGGAATCCAATGGGGTAAAGATGAAATAAGGGTGTTAGAAGGGGGTTGGGTCCACAAGAAAAAAAATTTGCTGAAAAATGATAGGTATGACTGCGATAAGGGCGAAGAGAGATCCAATGGAATAGGTCTCAAATAATGGTTCCAACAGGATCCAAGAGACACAATTGTGCCCCAATAGATCGTGTATGTTCTATTTTTGTTTCCATACCAAGGGTTAGGTATTCAAGGGTTCTACAGACAAGGGTTTTCCCTGTGCTATAGCTCTCTGATATACGTGCAGGGTCCAACAGTAGTACTCATCCAAATATCTTAGGGCACCAACTAAGGAGGCTAGACCGTGCCCTTAGCCATACTACCCGACTACCTAAGTACTAGAGATTATCTTCCTAAGTGTTGTTCTCGGTGACACTATAGAAGTCAATCAACTGATTGATTTATCTATGGAGGGCTTCTGGAGATCTAGGTTGATTTGTATACAGGTGTTGTCTGATGCACTACCTCTCGAAGGGGTACCAATAGGGGTTACAAGGGTGGCCAATAGATGTTCTCTTAAGTACCACTTGTATTTCCTGCGTGTATGAACCTCCAACTGCGGGTTTATGTGTGTAATGACATATCTCTATAGCTTAAAGACGTCGGAATATGTCTCTACCCTGAAAAAAAAAATTAACCCATAATTTTCTGCCAAGGAAGGTGCTCTGATACCACTTGTAATATTCCAGATATAAAAAAGTATGCAGAACATAAATAAATAGATAGAAATGACAAATGAACAACATATAACTAGAACAACACCACAATAATACAAAAATGATACCAGAAGAACACCATAAAGAGCACTTTGATTGTTGAGAGCAATGTTCACTTGCCTCTTCGAGGGGGCAACCTCCAGCAAAGCAGAGCTCTATTACAATAATATCCAAGACAAGAGTTCTCATACCCTCGACTCCTATTTATACTAAATATGTCTATCAAAAAAACCATCTAGATGAAGATCCTTCTAGAAGCGGAAGATTCTATTAGGTCTTCTTACATTGGATTTATTCTTCCTTATTGTTAGGCCTTATTAATATTGACCTTTATTACATAGAAATATATTATTCTACCTACATGAGGGGTTATTTCCCTAACATTTTATTATGTTTTAAGGGATTGGATCATAACACTTTTAGTGTCACAAAGATAACAAATTATTTCGACCCGCAATGTTTTAGGAATTGTCCAATACCTATTTCAATATTGAGCTCGTGCGATTTTGTTCTTATTTTAGCAATGTTGATTTTCTTCTTTAAACTAGTCAAAGAATAGACATACTTTTGAACTTCTGAGATTAGGGTTGATCACCTCCTTATAGTATTTTAATTTTTTTTATTCTCCAATTATTTATCGCACCACAATTTCTCCTTAAGTTTAACCTTGTAATAGTTATTTTAATATTATTGTTATTTTGTAAAGTGACCTCTTCCTTTATACCCCAATGATTTAGTGAAAACTTGGCATCTTTATGCCAACCCTGCTTGAGTTGCAGGTGGATTTGACTAGAGTTTGAAGCAATCCTATAAAGGCTCTTGTCTTCGATGATGTTTATATTGTTCTTGAACATTAGGTACCTAGTCATGGGCGTACTCTCAATGGGGGAATACTCGGTTTTATGAGGAGGATAGGATTGGGTGTATTTCCTTTGATCTTGAGATTATAACTTATAACACACTATTGTATTTGCTCTATCTTTTTCCATGATTCTCTAGAGATGTTGTAGCCCTAAACAGGAGTGATGAGAGCCTCAAATAGGATATTTTGCTTATCACATAAGCAAAGCTTTGTAAATTTACAATTTTTTTCAAACTCACAATAAGCTTTCCACCCTCCATTTATACTTTTCTCAATGCCATAGTTTTAGTTGATTTTGTGATGAAGATCAATTCTGAAATATTTGTGTGAAGTTACTTCCTCGAAGTTGTTGTTTTCGTACATGAAATTAGCGTAAGTTGTCTTTTTGGATTTGATTATCATAACCTTCATTTTGTTAATGTTAATAATCATACTTGTACTAAAGGATAAATCCTTGAGAATTTTTAGTTGCTTATGGAGATTATAGGGACTTATTTCCATAAGAACAATATCATCTGTAAATGTGTTGAACATGCACATAATAGATCTAGCTAGAAAATACTACACACATTTACAGAGAGAAATTGAGAAAGAAGAAACAAGATAGAAAGAATGGAAGAATTCTCATTAACTGTATTCCACACTCAAAGAGTTAATAATTTACAATAGATATAGGATAAATGAGTAACTAACGAGACATAGTGGTGTTCTAGAGTGATCTAGACACACACCAACAGTTACGTGAGTGAACTGCCACCTAGTCTAGTCTCTTAGGCAGTTATGTGAGTGAACTGTCACCTAACTGAGTTAACTAGTCAACTAGTCTTCAGTTCATTGATTGATTAAAGAGTAGTGAGTTGGTGATGATCTCAATGTTGCATGGTGACAAAACCAATGCAACATCTAAACTCAACTCAACTAGTCAAACTGAAGTGTCAACTGAAAGAGAATATTATCCAGGTGGAATATTCTCTCCTAAAATATAGGAGACTG
>JASDQU010243670.1:110593-125231 GCA_032191745.1 Picea mariana | reverse complement strand
GTCGGATTTCCTAACTACAAATGCATACTAATGCATACTAAAGAAACACACTTTTACCTAACGACATATTAGACCAAGTAGATCTTAACTAACTCCTAAGTGTCTAAATATCCTAACAAAAAGGGCATGTGTTTGAATATCTTTCTTGACAATATCGTTTTCTTAAAGCCACTATTAGCACCTAACTCAGATTAGCTTTACCAACATATGTTCCATCAAGCTTTCTTCCACTTCCTCTTATGGGTATACTCAATACTGTCACAGAACATGGGTTGCAAGCAATGGATTCTGCAAGTGAACATAGTGAACGTTGTGCAGTTTGTTTGGAACGCAAATGTACTATTGTTGTTGAAGGTTGTGGTCATGAAATTTGTATAAGATGTGCTTTGTATCGGATAGAAATTGTAGATGTTCTATAATCAACGTTTTTATTATCTGGATTTTTTTTTCATTTTTTTTTTTGTTACCTAAAATGTCTCTTATATTCATTTACAGATTAAAAAAAATGTGTTTTATAATTATATATCCAGCTTCGTTAACGCTCTGAATTCTGTATCTTCCTTACAGGTGAGCAAGTGGCAGTCTCTCCTCTTTCATATTTTTTTTGTTCATTCTTAGATATCTATGAGGGTTTCTGCTGAGAGAATTGTGGGAAAGCAGCCTGAAATGTTGGGTTTCATATTGTTTCAAGTTGTAGGTTTATGGGTTATCCTCAAGGGTTTATGTCCTATAAACAAAGGGTTTCTAGGTTGTAGGTTAGGAGTTGATTTTTTTTAGGGAACAGATCACATTCAGGTGGGTGGTAAATCCCTAGGTTTCAGTTTTGAAACCGGGCTCTGATACCATATGTAATAGCCTGGAGGGATTAATAGCTAGAGTAAATCTATATTTCTATTTATTTATTTTTACATGATAGGGAACTTCTTTCTTTCTGGTTACAATATTGAACAAACAAAATTTAACAGTCACATAGTATATCTATAAATGTCACAACTTGAATTTAGAGTAAAACAATAATAATTTCACATTACCTCCTAAAGAAGAAGGTTGTTCTGTTGAAACTACCCGCCTGAAACTGTTTCCTCCCAGCCAGCTAGGAATAGAGCCTCTTTGCCTCCCTAGCTCCAGGAAATTAGATTTTTTGGCCCTCGAGCCCAAAATCCTAGCAACACCAATCCACTAGCCCTCCACTAGCCCAAAACTCCTCAAGTTTTACCACCAAATCTCCTCCTCCCAATTCTCCTTCTCAAATCTCTCCTCCTCTCCTCTGTCGAATCCCTCCCAATGCACCCAACCCCCTTCCTTATCCCCTCCATCTAGATACTCCCTGCCCCCTCATAAATTTTCCAAACTCCCTTATCCCTTCCCATTCATTCCCTAACTACCCCAAAGAAATAAAATATCCATTCTTTTGATTGTTGCATTATTGAATTTAAAAGAAAAATATATAATTTTATTAACTCAATAATTAATTGACTTAATTTAACTAAATTAATTATAATATTTAAATTAAATTAACTGGGTGTTACAAATTCAACCATTCTTTCATTTAATCGCATCTATAACTTAAAAAACAACAACATATCTACATCTCTAAACATATATTAGACATAGCAAGAAAAAACACTTATTTGTTCAATGAAAGTTTTAACTTGTAACATCTTGCTCTTGCGCACACCTGATTTGACTTATTCTTTGACGACACTTGCATACAAGTTATCTGGTTCATTATATGATTGATTGTTCGCTTATGGATTATGATGATGTTGTGGATATGATGCTATGTTATTTGATTATATATGTGTCGACAGGTGCTATTGACTAGTTTCTCCTGAGTGTGCAGGACTCTTGACAGATTAAGGATGTCGATGGCATCGATGGACCTCCTTGGACTCCGGACCGAGTCAAGGAGTGCACTGTTATGGTTTGAGTATTTATGTTATTGTATATGTGACATATGGCTAGTATATTATGATGTTTATGGATCGCTAACATGTTTCGTTGATGGATGCAGGCTGACGATAGCTTGCTAATCAGACTCACATTTGGTGTAAAGGGGTCATGCATGAAAACCAAAGATATTGAGGGAAAGGTGTGGCAGCAGCCCTGCCACAACCTACTAGCACTCCGATCGTGGCTCGAACTGTAGTTTAACGATTACCTATTTCGAGAGATCCACAATGTCGTGAGGGCAAACTGAGACAATTGCTCATGAAGATTCTAAGGGGCACGCAATAAGGCAGGGTCCTTATTCCTTAGAGGCCCTTAGTCTCCCACGAGGTCACCTGATGGAGTTTTGACTCCAAGAGTTAGGCATCTATAAAAATCAGTCAAAAGTCGAGTGGCACCCTTGGATCACGTAGTGCGTCTTGAAGGGCACGTCGCGATGTTTAAACACAGATGAGTCAATGAACCTAGGTGCCTAGAAAACAATATCTTACCTTGACAAGGTCGACCTTAAATTAATTATGTATAAGTAAAGTTTATTAATTATAACCTTTCCCTTAAAAATTTGCTAAGCCTAGTTGAATTTAAATCTAGGTCTAAGTAGGATATGAGGACCAAAAATTTATTTAACAAATAATAAAGAAGGGATGAAGAAAAGAAAAGGGGGGGAATTTAATTTAGAATTTAAAGGAGGATTAAATTATCTAAAAATTTAATTGTTGTCTATGTGCAAAACTTGCTAAATTCGAATTTAGACAAAAAGGGGAAATTAAATGCAAAAGGAACTTGGAACATAGAAAGGAATATAGTCTAGAGAACTTTCCTAAAATGAACTCAACTAAGCTTTAAGAAGGGTGTTAGTCATTATAGGAAATGGAGGGAATAAAGGGACAACAAGGAGCATTTTTAGGAATGCTTTTAGGTGGGTGAGGGAAATTGGCAATTTAATTTAATTAATTAATTGAATTTCTGGTGCAACTAAGGGATTGGGTGACAAGTGTATGGGGGAGAATATTTCCTAGTTAATTTTTAATAAAATTAATTTAATGTGCAAATGGAAAGGTCACTAAGATGAAGTCTATAAAAGAAATGCTAGAAAAGAGGAATGGAGGATTGATTGGAAAGCGTAAGGTTATGCTGTCGGATTTTCTTGACTGATTTTTCTTGTGGGAGTTGGGATACCCAGCTCGAATAGAGAGTGGTAGCTCGACCTTGCGAGGCAAGATGAGAGCTATCTTATTCTCTGGTTTGTGTGCATGGCCCCTTTACGACTCGAAGGGCTCAGGGGGAAGAAGAGTACTCCTAGCGTTGGTTGGGAGGTATCGGTGAGGTCTTAGCAGTTACCAAGCAGGAGCTGGATAGAGCACAAGAGTAGGATAACCATTTCGGATTCATCACCTTCGGTTACAGTACACATATCTAAATTTTGTAATTATAAACTAGTTTCATTTGTATCTGGATTTATGCTTAGATGGAAGGTGGTAATGGTTTTCTAGATCTGTGTGTGTAAATTTTTGGGTTTATTGCCCTCTTTATTTTACTACATCTACTTTTTCCCAGTTATAGAATGTGTTCATAGCCGAATCTTTGCCTTTGGGGGTTTTCAAAATCTCTGAGATGGTTTCCATTTCCCACCTCAGACTATGTGTTTTATTTATGCCTAGAACCTTCAACTCGGCTCTATTTTTTTTTATCTGACCATTTCGTGGTTTTACTCTGCGTTTGTTTTTCCTTTGGGCACTCTATAGATTTTACTCTTTGTGTCTTGTTGAGTAACTCCCTTCCTTCCCTTCTCATCAGCGTGGCTGGGGAAATGCACGGGCCGAACCCCACGAATTTTCCTCTCTCTGATTTTTTGCCAACCATTAAAACCCTGTTGCATTTTTTTCTTCTTTTACCTAGGCATCTCCTTGTGAATACCTTCCCCAGCACCTTCACTGATATGGTCAGCATCCCAGCTCCTTACCTCTGCACCTTAACGCTTAAATTCACTTAGAGGCTGGTCGTTTTGATTGTTATACAACAAAAATGTGCCTGCCTACGTGATATAGCGCGCCAGAGGGAGACCTGCATTGGGTTGTTTTGTTTGTACATACTCTGCAAAACCATTCATGTTTTTCCTGTGTGTGAAGAGGTTGGCGTCCTTGTTTTAATTTTTTTCACCCTAGCCTTAAAAAAAAATGTATTTCCTATGTTCTAGAGGGGAGTCTTTCTCTGCGCCCTCTCCTTTTCTTCTCTGCAATTTGCGCAGGTCACTCAGCCTCGGTCTACCTCTGTGTTTGTGTACTATCCCTTCCTTTAGACTTAACCTTTTTAAAAATATATTTTGTTGGTTGTATTGTATTTCGTTTTTCAGAATTTTCCATTTCAAGGTCTGGCTCAAGGTTCGGACCATGGTCCGGATCAAGGGTTGGACCAAGGTCCAGATCGAGGGTAGTATCAAGTGCCGGATCTAGGACCGGATGGAGTGTCGGATTAGGAGGTGCACCGATTTAGTGACTAAATTGTGGTGTGCAACTCTTGTTTCGGGTCTTTGTCCTTGGCGCCTAGTGTGGAGTTGGGTTGGGCAAGTCTAGTGAACCTTTGACCCCGGCGAGCCCATATTCTTTTTTAGTTTTAAAGTTTGAATTATGTTTCCGTTTCCTATGCCCTGTATAGTTCTAAAGATAATCTCTGACTCACATGAAATATAGTTCGTTTCTCATTGTCTGAGAACCTCGATTTTATATTTCGTTCTACTGGTAGGGATATTAGTGTTTATTTTATAATCTAGAATCAATTCGTGGTGCAAGCTTGAACTCGCAGCTTGGTATAATTTAATTTCTCCCTAAACTTGTTTTCTCCCTGAACTCGTTTCCTCCCTGGTATTTTTATTTATGGATTTATCTCTGCGTTGGGGCACTTAAAAATGCCCAAATCTTGTTTCCTTCTTGGCGATTTATTCCCTTGATTTATCTCTGAGCTTGGCAGTTAAAATTTGCCAAGCTTCCTTCCTCCAAGAATTTGAGATTCATGAATAACTATGTATTTTGGTGTAACCTTCCAAGGTTTATCTTTGTGTATGACTGTCAACCCTCTGTGTTGGAATCCCTTATCCGTTTGGTTATTTCATTGTCCGTCAGGCATCCTTTCGTTTCCTTGTTGATGAGTACAGTTCAACCGGAGGAATTATTGGAAAATTTATGTATGTTACAATCAATATGAGAGCCAAAGTTACAACACTCTAGGTTGTATGGGCTCAAGGATTCCTTGGAATGGGTGCATTTCTTATACTATTACATACAATACATGGATTAATGGTCTAATATTGAAAATGTTGATTGCCAAAATTTATTTGCAAGGGTTGATACTGGATTATCCATTCATTAATCTGACTTGTATGTGAAATTAATCATGTTCCCATACTATATAACACTTACAATCATATTGACAAAAATGCAGCCACAATGGTTCTAAGGATTTTGATGAAGAGATAGATATGCTTCTAGAAGGTTTACCTCACACATGTTGATGGTACACAGAAAAATTTTGAGGGAGTAATTTGAGGATATATACGATAACATCAACAAACCATTATAGTTAGAGTAACACCTACTATGGGAACTTTCTCACAAGCCTCAGTTATTTATGCATGCTATCCAATGTTATTAAGGAAAATTGTCTAATGAAACCTAATTGTGTTCCTCCATACATCAATCATTGACTGCCAAATACCAAAATCGAGGGCATATTATGTAGAGTTGCTTGATGATTGATTTTACAATCTTAAACAACTACTCATAAAGTGTTTTTTCAAAATTATCGTTTGAGTGTTATGATCAAGTCATTAGTGTAGATAAATAAGTGAGTGAGTGTAACTATGAAATCATTGACAGCTCAATAGAGACCAATTTTGTAATTCATCAATTATTTGATATATGTGATGGGACTATTTGGAGACATTTGCACTATTTGTCATCTGTCACGACAATTGATTGCCTGCTTGGTTTAGATATGCCAATCCTTATCACCTGATTAATGTAGGGTGTTATTATGTGAGATTAACCTTGCCCAAATGTAGTTTTTTTTAATACTAATTTTGAAGGAAGATGGGTGTAAATGCGCAGATGTATCTATTGTGATTGAAATACAAAATAGTGATTTTTATTGTCGTAGTGTATATCTCAGGCATCTTAAAAACTTAATTAGGCATTGAAAGTTGGCTCTGTCCAAATATGGAAAAAATATTAGAGCCTCCATAAATGAATCTAGGATTCTTTGTCGTTAAGTTTCTATGATTTATCTAATTTCCCTTGAGATATAAAAGTTATTTGTGTTTATCATTCCATTGTAATATGTATTTACTATCATCTACTATTGTTTCAAAGTTGGAAATTTGTCCTCATTTTGCATTAGATATGGTTCTTTTGGTACACTCTAGAATTAGGGTATTGTGGTATTATAATTGGGATGGTTAGGGTGTTTATTTGGTTAATTGTATTAGTATCTAATTACATTTGTTTTAAAGTTACCTGGAACTAAGGATTTTGTAAAAAATATCAATTTTAGAAACATACATTTTCAAAGTCTCTGGAAACTAAGAAATATAGGGAAGGAAAGAAAAAGAAAACCAAAAGTATACTTTCTTTATATTTAGTAATTTTCTTCTAATTTCAATGTCTTCAAAGGGTCACAAGTGAACTCCGGAGATATGAATGGTGGTTAATTTGGCTTTTTATGTAAATGCCCCATTCCTAGATTGAAAATGATCAGGATTCTCTTCTAAGATATTGGAAGAGATGAGGGGTAACCTGAAAATGCTCTCTAGATTGGGATTCCATAGATGCTTATTAAAAGGGGCCTAAGCTTATGAAACAATGGAGCAAGCACTCACATGCTGTCTATGTGATGATGCTAGAAGTGAAAAACCTAATATTCTCTTTATAAGTATAAGGTAGAGAAATTTAGGCACCCATACTCAGTCCTTGGGTGGAAAGAGGGATTATGCACTTTAATAGTTACTTAACAACTTTCAATTTCTCATTACAGGTCAATTTTTGAGAAATTGTCGCCACTGATTGATTAGTTTCAACTTTCCATTTTTTAGAAGATATTAAATAATAGCACATTTTTAAGCATTAGATTTGGCTTGAAATCCATTTTATATGTAACACATTATTCCTCAAGGATGCCAAAAAACTCTCCCTAAGATAGGCCAAGAATATTTAACAGTCCCATAATTTTAACCAATCTGTTGTAACCTCGCTACTAGAGTTTCTCAGTAGATTTGTATTTTTAAAATGATTCTAAACCAACTTTGTTATTAATATTTTCATTTATACAATTAAACCTTGGCCTTTTTATCCTGAAATGGATAAGCATGGAAAACAGAAACATTGGTATTGTTTGGATAAGGTTGCAGAGAGATGAATAATTAATGTATTATGATTTATGAAAAACTCTTAAAAGGCACCAGAATCCTTCATTAAGTATTCTAGAGTACAAGGGCATAATTTAGGATGAACTATCATGATAAGATACATGTTGATAAATGAATATGAGAAAGGATAGATAGGTGAAAGCAAAGAAAGATTCAGACAACGACTTTGGTGTTTTCTTTTTTAAAATTTGAATAGAGATATCGATAAACTTTATCTTCTATGTGAATTGGAATGTGATAATTGCACTGTGAAACCAAAAATTCATGGATTGCATTCTAATTCAATTTAACCTAGTTAGGGTTATTTCCAAAGATCATTATCTGAGATTAAATTTTATTAAATTAGCAAAGGGGGGTCATTTTCACATGTTGTTACAACAAATTATTTATATAATTCATATTTTATAAGACATTTTGGCATATTAACCTTGCACTTCCATCATGTATGTTGTAAAGTTGTATACACATGAAGAATGGATGTCTTTATGGAAATGAAATGATATTATATTAATTTTCATTTAATGAAAATAGGTCAAAGGGACTATAATGTACAACATATCAAAATGGATAAAAGGAAAGTGCAAAAGTCGCCTCCCAAAAGTACAACAAAACTCTGAAAACTAAGAGAACACAAAGGAAAGCCCTACTTCTCATGGGATTATGAAGCACAAACATTTTTGGGATACATGTAACAACTAGCCCAAAAGAAAGGACAATGGATAGGTGATAGATGGAATGTGTTATTCATGGTAAGGGATATGGACAAGTTACCCCCATTAAGGCCCCCTAGTAGTACAAATTGTCCCAAGAGTGACAACACTTGACTAGAAAATGATATTGACCACCAAGGTGAGACAAGGAAAAAATCATAACTCCAAAGCATCACGATTAATTATATGATTCAACTCATGATCACCACTTTCATGCCTCAAGTATTAACATTATCACTCGACATGAAGTGTCAAAATGATGTACCTGAGTGTGTAAATGCAGCATGTTATATGAGTGAGTTGAGATGAGAAATTCAATAGAGAGCAAATGTGGGAAACTATATACGGAGAGTCTGGAATGATATCATCGGCTATTATGTATGAAATGTGGACCATGGAGAAAAAATTCTCCTCTAGTTACCCCTAGAAGTGAGGGGGTAACATCTGGCTCCAACATGGGGACATGTGCTCACCATAGAGTGCATGAGATCCTCAACAATCTCTGGAACTCCAAAACCTACACTCTGCATCAAACCTAGAATTCCTACTACATTTTAACATAAGAGCATTAGTAAATATGAGTAGGGGGATACGGTCCCCCCAATATATGAAGAGTAAAAATAAAATACAACAAAACCATAGCATCCATTTCTCTCTATTTTTTTTATAATAAACAAGACTAAGTCAAAATTGCAAGTAGCTCTATATGCATATGATCAAGCAATAACTAAAAGTGAGTAAGAAAAAAAATCAATATACATAAAAGGAAACATGACCTACAACTATCCTCTCTAATGCTATAGGACAATGTAAGTGCTAGGTATAATCATACAACCAATGTAGCCATCCTAGAAACTCATCGAGGTCAAAATTTCTACCCTTATGCTTAGTTATGAGCTGGAATAGATACTGCATCATGAGTAAACATAGAATCCAACTCATGAGTGTGGGAATGAGAAACAAAATCATGCCAAGATTGAGATGTGCATCCACAAGCTTGGTCTATCCATCTTCGAATGGGGCTGCAATATGGGAATGACAACTCATCCTTGCTCCAAGCAAGACCTTCATGATGTGACCCTTGCATCTCATAAGGGTGATTCACACACTTCAAGATATGGCCACCTTGTACTTCATGTACATTGTCACTCCCCAAGGATCGAAATGGAATCATAAGAAACCCAAAGAATACCTCATGGTTTCCCGAAGAAGCAGTGGATGAAAAATAGGGTGTAATATCAAATATTGAAAAACAAATTGCTCCCAACTTAGTTCTTGTTTCCCTTCTATATATGGCTGGAAATCCTTGCAACAAACCACAAGTTACAAACATTTTTCCCCATAAACATTTCAGCACCCAAAATATACTTTCCAGTTGTGACTCCAATGATATATTGAGGACAAGGCGAAGGAAAAAATGGCTAAAAAATTATGTTATCGAATTCTTATTGCCCTGGGAAAATCATAGCCCCATAAGAATATTATAATGCTAATTTGACACGTGAATGTTCATCAAAATCTAAGCATAGGGGTGGATGAAAATTTTATCCATTCTTACCTTCATCAAACAAATCCAATTGCTCAACAGGATAGTATCATACCTCATAGTATATGGTTGGGAATTTCCATGACAAGGATATAATAAATCATCCCTAGGTAGTTGGAACAAATTTGTGAACATATCCTCTTCATGTTGCCAAAAAACTACATCGTCGTTGTGCATACATGGTTGAAAGTGATCATGAAAATTCTTTGAAAATGATGGTTATCCCAAAGGCAACAATTTTCCACCCTTAAATCTAGAGTCATCATTAGTGTCATAAATGTGATCCCCATCAAAATATAAACAATTCATATCCCATTTATTTCTTTGAATATGTACAAAGTCATCGATATTTTTAATTTTATGATCATTATCTTCTTTATCAAATGAAAAATTGTTCTAATCCAAGGGTTTCTCTAAAAACTCTTCACTTTCCAAATCATGAAAGGATGCATCACAAATGCCAAATACTTAGGAAGGAGTAAAACTTACCATACCCTTGTTTTCACGTGAAAGAGAGATAGAAACTTGTATACCCTTATTTTCATTAAATGGTGGAGCTAGTACCAATTCCTCATCTTCATGAGGAGGAGTGCTTTCTCCAAGAGGTTTTTCTTGATTTTCGACACGACATGCTTCATCAAGTTTTTCTTCTTCAATGGATTCATGAGGTCGCTCTTTCTCGTCTTCAAAAGTTCGATAACCTCCTTCATGAATCTCTTCTTCATGTTCTTGTTCTTCAATGAAGTCTTGAGGTGCTTAATCTTCAAATTTTTCATCAAAATATCCATGTATGGTATCAAGAAGCTCTTCATCAACATGTTCTTCACGTGCTTGATAAATTTCCTCATCAATTTCTTCTTCATCACCCCACTCATTCTCTGCTATGTCAAGTTCTAGTAGTTCCTTGGAAAAAATAATGGGTTGATCACTGATCAGGGGTTCCTAATGAGAGTTCATATGCACTTTCTCATTGCAATACTTATTTTCCACAACATCACATAATGAATTTACTTCCTTGTACTTTTCAGCAAGCTCTAGGGCAATCAAATCTGTGGGGTTTCTTTGATAGGATTTCAAAATGACATCAAATTATTTCCTTCTTTCAATACAAAGATTGAACCAGAAATCGTTGTCATATAAGTCTTCGGTAAGTTGCTCACAAAAAGTATCTTCAATGACAATTTCATTGTCTTGAATAGGGTTAAGAATACCTTCTTCTTGTAGAGTTGCTATCATATATTGAAAAGTGTCTTCATACCTCTGAAATCTCGAGCTCTGGCACTTGAAAAACTCTTCAAAGAAATCTGCAATAGAAGATATACATTTTGGCTTGCAAGCATATATAATCCAACCCCTTTAATACTTCAGAGAATAAGTAAATAGCCTCATTAACACATCTTGATGCACCACGTTGATTTTTGAAATGTATTTGAGGAATTTCACAATATGAGAAATGTCTAAGGAATGGTCACCATCAAATGAAGGACAATCATCCAACCAATCCATAGAATAGTGATTTGGGTACCTAGGAACACTCTTGACATCAATAGCTTTATACATTTCATGAAATTCCCATGAAGCCATATTTGTTCACTTGTCACACAATTTGATGTAAACTGTGAAAGTAAGAGATGATTCTTCGTACCAAACATGGGTGTGTGGAGTCACCAAGGTGAATCTTAAATGCCTTTACAATGATGTTTGCTTCACCTTACAAGCATGGAGTCTTAAAAATTTGCATAGGGAAAAGGGCTTCTTCCCTCATTGGAGTTGCTAGATGAGTATACTTAAATAAGGATTTGGTTTTTAATCATCAAAAGGTTGAATCATAGACTTCAAATCTTCAAGAAGAATGACTTAATTCTCCTCGACAATGGCACCAAAATGTCACCACACAATCTATCACCTAGTGCAAAGCCTTCGTAAGGCACTAAGGCTGGTGGAACATGGAATATGTCACCACTATCAACTAAGCAACAACTTCCCTCTCTTTAGTGAAGGAATAGTATCCAACACAAGGGAGGCTTCCCTAGTAGCCTCTGAGAATCCCTAGGCAAGACACAATCAAGTCTAGGGACCCCTAGGGTGACTACTCACACTACCACCAAGGTAAGGATAGGAAAAGTAATAGATATGTGGTGGATAAGACAATTTCCCTATTTATAGTATTAGGGATTCGAGCCCAAAAAAAAGGCTCTCTAAGTCAATTATAAGTTTAGTAGGGTCCCCAAGCACTAGAAATAAAGAAAACTTCTAAGGCTATATCAAAGGTTTCAATGCGGTGGCAAGTGTTAGTGGGAGTCTCCTTGATCCTGGAGGGAATATTGTCACTTATTACGCATGGGGGATAGGGATGAATTCAAATAATATAGCCAAATGCTATGCATTACTCAAGGGGTTGAGCATAGCTAAGGATCATAACATTTCCAAAATAGTTGTATTTCGAGACTCCATGTTGGTGGTCTGAGCGATTGTCAAAAGAAATCAATTTGGCAACAACCTTTTCAATGGCATAATATTTCACATTATATATTTGAGCGCAAGTTTTGTTGAGTTTAAGATCCATCACGTCAAAATAGAGTTGAATACTATTGTTGATCAATGAGCCAAAGAGGATGCTAAGATGACAAAAGGGGAAATCATAGTGAATGGATTAAGGGGGGTTCATTACATTCTCTAATGTTCCCTCTCCCCTTTCATTTTTTGTGCATCTGAACACGTGGAATGGTGACCAATGTTTGTTTAGGCATCCTCCCTCTCACACACTCGGGGATTAAAATCATTTCTGTGAGAATTCAATTATGTGTGTGGTGAACTAGTTTTTTAGGCAGAGAGATGGATTGTGTGTTGGATACATTACAATTGAGGAGGGTTTATTTCAGTGGACACTTTGTAGCAGAGGACGGTTCTCAATGGATTTTTGAGTCTCTGTGTGAGGATTACTCTGATGTTTCTTTAAGGGCAAACGTTATGTTGGGTCTGTTGGCAGATTTCTTCAATGTCCTCCCTCTATAGATAACATATTTCATTGTTCCTTCCCAACCCTTTGTAGATTCCCATATCCTGGATTTTGGCTTTGGTATGATTTATGTTTTATTCCACCTGAATTTCCCTTGACACTGGCGTTCTTTCGAACTTATTTGGGGTTGTGTTCTGTACAATTTGGGTACTTGAAAATTCAGAGTTTTCGTTTGCAAACTCTAGATATGGAGCCATCCTGGAGTGAGTTCAAAAAGGTCCTTCTGTGTCATGAATAAAACTCCAATGCGAATAGCTCAGCCCTGCACCAAATTTCAGGCAAAAGTGTGGTTTTCGAGCAAGCACTAGTCAATCTGTCCATTTCTAAAAATCAGGACTCTAAGCTCGCCTTAGTCACCCTTTCCCAAAGGATGGATGATATGGAAATGGACATTCAACGGTTGAAATCTCAGATCAATCCTGAGGCTTTGACCTCTACGTCCCTTTATCAAGGTGGCATTCTTCCTCGAGAGGATGGAAATGACAGTGGATTAGGAACCATCAATCGAGACATTGTTCCCATGGAAACAGAGGAAGAGAAATTGTCTCTCCCTGGAGCTTTAGAAGTCCAGGACGCTGCTTCTTCTAACTAGTGTATGTATTACAAAGTTCTGTGGTGTTTAGGGAAGTTTTATAAACATGTAATCAGCTCTGAAGAGAAAAGTAGAAACCTGGGAAGGTTTATATTTTCTATTATTTTAGTATTAAAACTATTATCAAGCTAGGAGCCTCTTTTTGCAAACATTTTTTTATTATTGTTTGCTTAGGCACAACTCCTTTTAATATATATATTGTTCAGTTTCCATCAAAAAAAAACTAAAAAAAAAATGTTTCAAAAAATATATAAAATAACAGTAGTAAAGTAAATGATTATGACAATTAAAGAAATTATAACAACAATGAAATGTATGATTCCCAACAGTATAGAAAATATCTCAGTAGTGAAATAAGTGAGATTTTCAGTGGTAGCAAAGTTATTACAACAGTAAGATAGTTAATTTTCAGCAATAAATGAATTATTACCACTGTAAATAAACAATTACAGTAGTAGAAATAATATCCCCTTTGATCATGAAATGATATAGTAAATAAGAGGGCTAGATACTAGGTTAAATAAGGGTTTTAATTGCCAACAAATTCAAAAAATTAAACAGTAGAAATCAACCCTAAAAGCCTAGACGTTTTGTTTTAGATGGTTGTCATAACACTTCAAAAAATTAAATTAGGGTTTCAACAATGTAGTTTAGGTCAATAGTATGCCTAAACACCCTAGACGTCTTGGTTTTTATGGCTGGAAATATAATTTTGCAGCAAATAAACCCTAAACCTAACCCTAAAATAGTAAGATTTAGTAGTAATGATTGACTATTTTGGAGAAAAAGACTAGTGCCTACTATTTTGGGCATATATGATCAGATAAAGATTATTTTTTAGGAGAATGAAGTGGATTATTTTAGGGTGAGGCTTAAAGGTTTTCCAATACTAACCCTAGGCAATTCTCCTAAAATATTAATGGATGAATCAAGGGAATATTTATCCACTATAAAACCTTCCAAGAATTTTGATAGGAAAGGTTTGTTCAAGAATGATCCAAGAGGATGAAAAACCACCACTAGAGAAACAAAATCAATGTAAAAATGCATTCATAAACATAACCACAATATGAAAATAGAACAATTACTCAGAACATCTTGCATCCAGTGAAACCCTAATTTCCATGTCATATAAGTAGTAGTAGAATATCCACAAACATAACTCCCAAAAAAGTTGCCCTAGTTAACCATCCATAACATTTTTCATGAGAGATAATAAGTAGAAGTAAACAAGAGTGATAAATCTTTAGAAGTAGCAATGATTTACAAACTGAGAAATGATTCTCTATTTGTACGAGAGATCTACTGAAAATTTTACATGAAAGGGTGCAACATTTCATCTCAAGAGGTGCCTCATCATCAAAAGGGTGTGACATTTCATCAAAAGGTGCCATATCATCATCAA